>CAHIKZ030000129.1:2197500-2222500 GCA_903632075.3 Acanthosepion pharaonis | reverse complement strand
TTCTTTATCCATGCGTCTTCATTGTGGACTAGTAGTGATTTGTGGTAGTGTTTAATGATATCGATTTTGTTTGTGTTTATTTTTATTTGTTCCTGGGCTAACGTGATGGCCTTATCTAGCATGACTTCTGTTATGGATGGGTAAAATTCTTTTATGTCTCAATTATATAAACTGGCAATTATGTTTGTTATTTATGTTGTGGAACCAATCAATAGTTGCTTTTGTATTTTTCCATTGATTTACTACTAACTTCTTCCTTAGTTCAGAATTAATTCTTTCTAGTATCGTTTTAATTATTTTACCTAGTTGGGTTTATGAGTCTGCATGCAGTTTTGGTTTTAAAATTTTCTTTGTGGTCTTTCTTTGTGTGATAAAGGCTTGCGCTTTACTGATGCAACTTATTCAGTCGTCTAGGTCTAATTTTTGGGCGATTGTTAAGTTTATATATATATATATATATATATATATATATATATATATATATATGTGTGTGTGTGTGTGTGTGTGTGTGTGTATATACCATCAGACCTAAGATGCGTTTTAAGGGCTGCATCAAGATGCGTTGAAGAATTGCAGCGTTCTTTGTGAACACTGGAAAGAATGTGCATCTGATCAAAATAATTGGAATGAGGCTGCTCGGATTAGAAGGTGTCACTTTGAGGATGAGACAAAAGAGGCACGCAATGCTTAAAAGAGATGTGCGTAAAGGCGTCCCCGTTGAATTTCCTGAAGACACCAGCAGACAGCTCGATCTGACGTTCACAGATTGTGGTAGAGTCTGTTTGTCGATGGCTGCTCTAAGAAATCACTTGAGAGTGCAACGACGGTTGATGGCAATTGACTATAAAGCCGTATACCGGTAGGAATCTATGCCTGTCAACAAGATTCTGCAACATGCTACACAAGCAGGACACTCAGTTATGGCTGCCAGACAATTTCTGCGACCATATCACCCCTTTCATCTGGCCATCTAACTCCCCAAATTGTAACATCGTTGATAATTATGCGTGAGACGCAGTTGAGCGAGAGACGAAAAAACTCCTTGTAGCACCAAAGTTTAAATGAAGACAAGAATTATTGCAGCATTCACCAATTTCAACAATCAGACCTTCCAGAAGGGCCGCACTAGATTCCGAAGTCGTCTGGAGGCCGTGGTTGTAGCCAAATGCGATTTAATTGAATAGAATTACTCTTTCGTATTTCAAGATATTTTTGTGCACTTTTGGTAAATGTATCTGTTAAAATGAGATATCAATATAATTTTCTTTTTTTTTTTTTTTGCGTAATTTAGACGACAATTTATCCATCGCACTACATCTCTCTCTCTCTATTATATATATATATATATATATATATATATATATATATAAAATATGTGGTGCAGTTCAATTCATATTGTATTTGTTATGGGGTCCACCCATTTTCATGCAAGTGGACTCGACCAGTGTGTACTTGTACTGCTGCCGGTGAATACCTAAACGAGAGCGAGTAAAAGAGATACACTTATACAGTGATACAGTGAGAGAGTGCGGTAACCGCTTTGTAGGAGTCACAGTTGCGAGCACGTAGACTCAGAAGGAAGTCCTACTTCGATACTGAATTCCCCAGACGATATATATATTATTATTGCTACTAACCGCATTTCTGGATGTACTAACCGTATTACCAATTGTATTATTACGTCCATACATTTATTTGCTATATTTCATCCCTGCGTTTGTCATTCATTTGAGACCGGATTCCATCCCGGAATCCACAACAATATTTTTTGTATGAATGATTCATTATATATATATATATATATATATATATATATATATATATATATATATATATATATATATATATATATATATATATATATATATATATATATATATATATAACATCACGTTGAAACACCGGTTTCCGTACGATCACCCAAGTTAAGAAACGTCGAGCCTGGTCAGTACGTAGATGAGTAACCGCCCAGGAATACAATGTTCTGTCAGCTTGGATGTGCGGGTGGTGTAATAGATAACGGCTCTGAGTTTTTATTCAAAGATCCAGATTCCAACTCCTGTTGGATTCGTTACGATAATCTAAACTGTCGGCTGTACACAACCCTCTTCTGAGATGAGTCGTTAAAAATGGTTTCAAGCTATTGAAGACTGTGGGACTTGGTGAAGACGACCTTTCATCGAACGTTTGAACCGGTGCTACGGAATCACAAACTGTCAGGTACCACTTCACGTGAGGAGTTTCAACAGCAGCAGCAGCTAAAATGGATATCACGTGTAACACGAAGCCGAAATCAAATGTTAACTTTCCACACAACTTCAAGTAAAAGGTTAGGAAGGAAAGTCTCACCAATATTTGAAAATAGTGATAACAGCTACTAGTCTTGAGCTATTTTCCTGATAAATTGTTTTAAAGGTTTTATAATTTTTAACCGACATTAGTGCTGGCTGATCGGTCAATGAATACGAAATGTTTCCTTATAAGGAAACGACTAATATTACCATTAGCATGCTACGCAGGATTAGAGCAAAAATCAACAAAGTTTCAGCGTGGGAAAAACAGTAAAAAAAAAAGATAGGATGTAAAGTTGGAAAGGGCTCTTCTATGCATGACCTCGAGATAATTTGGAGTGTATTAATCACCAACCCCACTAGTAAATTTTTTAAGCTGTTTGCAAATAAAGAAAAGGAAGAAAATAAACAAGCAGAATAATACAAGTAGAAAAACAACTCATTATCCTGCTAGAAAAATTTAGACTGTCAGTAATGAACTAAATGGTAAATGTCTATATTAATTCCTGATTGAAGAGTTTACAGCGAGAAGAAAAAAGAAACGGCGATGCAGAAAAACAAAGATCGTGTAGCGAAACTGTCCTCTGAGTATACTTACTTTTAAATTCAATGTTTGGTTTCAGTGGGTATAAAAGGCGCAAATATTACAGTTGCGGCCACTGAGTTGGTTTTTTATTTGGTATATAAGTAAAACTAACAGAATTAGATAGATAGATAGATAGATAGATAGATAGATAGATAGATAGATAGACTAAGATAAATAAATGCATGCATATATACATAGATGTATAGAAATATAGATGAATAGTTAGATGCATACATACACAGAGAGATACATACATACATACATACATAGACACAAATATAGATAGATAGATGCATACATACATATACACATATAGGTAGATAGATAATTAACTAGACTTAGATAAATAAATATATACATGCATGCACACATAGATGGATAGAAATATAAATGAAGTTATATGCATACATACACAGGCAGACACAGATAGACGCACACATAGATAGATAGATAGATAGATAGATAGATAGATAGATAGATAGATAGATAGATTTTTTTTCCTACAATACGTGATATGCTATTTGGGTTGTTTTTTAAAATGTTTACAAAGAAAAAAAGAATATCTCTACGACATCCATTTTTTTTTGTGCCTGATGGGATTTCCGGATTGCAAATAAATTTAAATATTTCACCTAAATTTATAGACACTACATATATACCAAGCCCAACAAAAAAGTATTTGTATCTCAAATATATATATATACACACACGCACATATAATATATAAACACACACACATATCTATATAAATATAAATATAAACACACATATATATATATAAATATATACACACACACGTATATAAAATATATACACATATATAGATATAAATATACACACACACATATATATAAATATATACATACACTACATATATATATATATATATAAATACATACTTACACACATATATATATATAAATATATACATACACATATATAAATATATATACATATAAATATATACACATATATATAAATATACACGCAAACACATATATATAAATATACACACACATATAAATATACACTCACATATATATATAAATATTCAGACACATATATATATTCAGACACATATATAAATATACACACACATAACTCTAAACACACACACAAATATACACACACATGAATATATATATATACACACACATACACATATACATACACATATATACACACATACACAGACATATATATCACACACACACACATATATCACACACACACACACACATATATATATATATATATATATATATATATATATATATATATATATAGAAAGAAAGAAAGAAAGAAAGAGGAGAGAGAGAGGGGGTGGCATATGTGGCCTCCTTTGTAAATCACAAGCAGGTCTTAAATGCCACTTAAGATTAGTGCACAAAAAATTTCATAACTGAATCAAGTAAGCTGTCAGATCCCCATACGTCGAAACCGATGGGAGAGTCCATTATCATTATATAAATATACACACACATATACATGAATATATACACACACACATATATATATATATATATTCACACGCACAAATATATACACACATGTAAATATACACACACACACATATATACGCATATATCCACACATACACACAGATATATATATATATATATATATATATATATATATATATATATATAGAGAGAGAGAGAGAGAGAAGAAAGAAAAGAAAGAAGGAGAGGATGGCAATAAAGTCACTATACAGTTACTTACAATAACAATTAAGACAATGCAATTAATCAACAGTCCAGAAATTACTATTAAAATGGTTCTGGTTAATAACAATAAAATTCTATGGTAAACAATAGTAAATTAATTACCGATACTGATTGAACTACAAGCTTCAATGGTTTGTTTTTTTAATATAAGTAACTGTATTGTGACTTTATTGCCCCCTGTATACACACACACACACACACATGAATGTATGTGTGTGCTCTCATTGTAATTCTACTTATTACTCATTAACTTTTTAAAAGCATTTATAACTATTTGTTATATGTGCACACACGAACAATGGCTGACTATATATATATATATATATATATATATATATATATATATATATATATATATATATATATATATATGGGAATAAAATCCTATACAGTTACTTACAATATTTAAGTAATCAACAGTCGATAAATTTATTATGAAAATGGTTCTGGCTAATTGTAGTTAATAACAATAAAATTCTATGGTAAACAATAGTAAATTAATTATCGACGCTGTTCGAACAGCAAGCCACCTGCTTCAATGCTTTGCTTTTTTTATATAACTATATAGTGTCTTTATTGTCCCCTGTATATACACACATACTTATATATATATATATATGTGTGTGTGTGTGTATACGCATGCATGTATGTGTGTGCTCTTATTGTAATTCTGCTTATTGTTACTTAATTTTTTAAAGCATTTGTAACTATTTGGTATACACAAACACACACGTACACGCACACGCACACACAGAAAATGGCTGACTATTCGTTTCCGACTACACCCATCTGCAAGAGCGACTAGCAAATCCCTATTACAGACGTCCACTGACCCCACAGGGCCCCACCCGTGATTAATACGGCAACTATACTGAACGGACCTTAGTTACATTTTCTGGGAATGTTGAACTCGGCTATCCTCGTCCCACCCGACCCGACTCACTACATACTTGACTTTGTACCAACCAATTACTACCTTTTTCGATTGCTTGCCAAACTATTTGATTATAAAAAAAAACTTTCTCTAATTAAAACCAATGACAAGTTTTACTTGTCGCTTGTGGAACTCTTTGCCAGCTTCTTGCTTGCAAGTCAAGTTTTATCTTCAAAAGTTTAAATGCAAAATGTCGATCGGTTATCTTCTGTCGTTTTAATTTTTGTTCTTTTATTATTCTTTCTTTTTTTCTCCTTTTCTAATATTGTTTCACACTCTGTAACCACCCCCCGCGTCTTAGTGGCTTTATTGCCTTGCTTAGGGGGAAATGACTAACAAAGATTACTCAAAAGATATTGAACTACCTGATAAATGGTAACAACTCATTGCAAATAATGGTTAATATATAATTGAATAAAATATAACTGTAGTTGTTTTGTGTTTTTTTCTTTGTTTGATTAAGAATAAAAGTTGATAAACAAAAACGGAAATTATTTATGACTCGACCTAATAGTTATGAAGTATAACACTTTCATGAAGAGATTTTCTTTTTTTATCTTCTATATTTTTAGTGTGTCTTACACAGAAACACCCTCATGCAACGACTGTATTTTAGAGCAACAAAAAAAAACACAGCAATAAGGAATGGCAGTAGTTACCATGACGACTGTAGTGCAGCAGCTGCTTTCTCTTCTCTTCATTTTATCTATTACAAATACGACTACAAATGTGTGACACTTAAAACTGCATTACTGGTCTAGCACATTCTCCGCCTTTTCTCAAGCTACTAATATTACTACTGATATTACTAACACTAATATTTGTAGTATAATAATAATAATAATAATAATAATAATAATAATAATAATAATAATAATAATAATAATAAAGCTATTATAATACAAGGACCTTGAAATCGAAATCTCAAAAATGTGGCACATGGGAACATCAACAATCCCCGTTGTGACTGGAGCCCTCGAATTGGTTGGAAAAGATTAAAATAAACTAATTGAAGAAAGTCCTGGAAGCCATTGAAAGAAATACAAAAGATGTTCTCACGAGTACAGCCTACACCTTAGGAAGGGATTTGTCTATGTAAAATATGTGTGTGTTTTATTTTAGATGGTCGTTGGAAAATGTAATGATGCCATTTCTAACCTTATGTCTCTGAGCGGAACCCGGAAAGAAATGTGTACACACAAGAAATCAAAGGAAGTAAAATAATAATAATAATAATAATAATAATAATAATAATAATAATAAATCTCAGCATGATAGAGCGGGCCAATGTCTGCAATGGAAAATATGCAACTTTTACAGGAAGAAAATTGCATATAACTGGTATGAACACCACCCAGACCCGGTTAAAGTGATGGAACCTATAACAATTTTATGGGACTTTAAAATACACACAGACAGAACAATCAAATCTAATCGCCCAGGCATAGGGATCCAAGATCACAAAAACAGAATGGCAGTTCCTGCACTGTATGTATCTTCAAGATCTTCAAGAAACTTAAAGTGGAAATCTCATATATCGTATATGAGGACATTTACCATTCCAGTTGTAGTTGGAGCCCTCGGATTGATTGAAATCCACACCTTACGAATGGCTTTATCTATGTAATATATATATATATATATATATATATATATATATATATATATATATATATATATATATTGCAGTGGAAAATGTCATGGTGCCATTTCTAACCTTAGGTCTCTGGGCGAGACCCGGAAAGAAATGTGTGCACACCAGAAATCAAAGGAAATATAATAATAATAATAATAATAATAATAATAATAATAATAATATAGTAAGCCTGGCTGCTCGTTTCCGATTATGCATATCTGTCAGCACAGCTCGCTAAACCTTGTTGCAATCGCCTGCTCAGGCATATTTTGTGTTTGTACAACAGCCACAATGTTCACCTATGGTTTATATAGCGACTAAGTCATTAGTTGAGTGGGCGAGAGAGGGGAGAGAAAAAGAGAGAGAGAGGGGGGCGCGCATAATCGGATGCGGACATTAGTTTGAAAATGGTACGCTTAAAACTCTTGGTCACGATGACAACAGTTTTATCTCTTTCGGGCAATTTCCAATGATGCCGCACGTTGGGGGTATTATCAAAAAATCCCCTCCTGACAAATCGGCTGTGATGAGATTCGAACCCAGGTCTCATAATCGGAACGTAAACGCTCTAACCACGTTCTAACCACTATTCCACACTAGCCAACGCTTTTATCCACTGGGTCATGTGTCCTTGATCCATTGACTTGACCCAAAGAGTCGTGAGTTCAATACCTGTCTACGGCAGTGGTGAAAAAAAAAACTTGGATAGCTGAGTTAAAGGGAGATAACTGAGACATTCGGACGAGGCATGACACGGGAACTAGAATAATCTATCCCGGTGGGAAAAATAAAGAGATCAGTTCGAAATTCCCACCACCTGAAGAAGGCCGGAGCCTACAACGGCCGAAACGTTGTGAACATAATAATAACGATGAGGACAACAGTCCGAACAATGTAAATAATGTAAATAATTACAATACCTCATCGCAGAAATATAGGCATATCAGGAAGCAGTTCGGTATACACAATGGCTGAAATGTCATGAGGACAACAGTCCGGACAATGTAAATAATATAAATAATTACAATACCTCATCTCAGAAATATAGACATATATCTTAGTATTTGATTATTTTTTTTACAAAGAAATGATCAGTTTAAGCCATTTCATCAAGCCATTACTGATCTTACGTCTCTTGTTGGTGCCCGGAAATCTAAGGAAATAATAATAATAATAATAATAATAATAATAATAATAATAATAATAATAATAATGTACGGTGTTGGCACCCACTGAATATAAAACCCGACATGACAGAGTGGGCCAATATCTGCACTGGAAAATCTGCAACTTCTACGGGAAGAAAACTGAAAGAAACTGGTATGAACACCACCCAGACCCGGTTACGGAGACAGGACCTGTTACAATTCTATGGGACTACACAATACACACTGACAGAACAATCAAGGCCAACCGCCCAGATATTGTTATTAAAGACCACAAACAAAATCGGTGCCTCCTTATTGATATGGCAGTCCCTGCTGACTGCAATGTATCTTTGAAGATATTCAAAAAGTTGTCAAAGTACAAGGACCTTGAAATAGAAATCGCGAAAATGTGGCATATGGGAACATCAACAATCCCTGTTGTAGTTGGAGCCCTAGGACTGGTTGGAAAAGATTCCAGTAGACTAATTGAAGGGATTCCTGGAAGTCCATGCCTCAAGGAGATACAGAAAATTGTTCTGACAAGTACAGCCCACACCTTACGAAGGGCTTTATCTATGTAATCTTTTTTTTTTTTTTTGTCAGTGGAAAGTGTCATGACGCCATTTCTAACCTTAGGTCCCTGGGCGGGACCCGGAAAGAAATGTGTAAACGCCAGAAATCAAAGAAAATAAAAAGAATAATAATAATAATAATAATAATAAATTCTGTGGACCACATGTTAAATCTATTGACCACTTAGTGTCTGGTTTTCCAAACTTTACAAGGAAGGAATATAAATTATTCCTAATTATTATGACTAATCATATCATGTGGAACTTTAAGATATGTATTATTGTAAGTCATATACCAAAAATTGTATTAAATTCACCTTGTCATGACAACAGTCATAGAATCCCATTAGGCCACTATTCTTTGAGATGTTACAATTCATACTGATATACATATAAATGCTTATAGACCAGAGACTGTCATTACAGATTACAAACAAACAAAAAAATGCCTTCTCATCGACATAGCCCTGCCATAATATAAAAGATGTATCTGTTAAAAAAATATGACAAAATAAGTAAATATAAGGATCGTGAAATTGAAAAAAAATGTTGCACCTTAAAACTACTGACAGACTTTTAATAATTGGAGCCTTGGGTACGATCAAAAAGACTGCCGGTAGTCACATTAAGAAGCTCCCCGGTAGGACCCCACTACCTCACTCCGATTACAAGAGATGAAAATAAATTGCTCTGTCTGAAAGTTTGCGTAGCCTCAGGAGAGTATTATTAATGCTAGGGAAACATAAACACGATACATATTAAATATCAGTTAATATCAGAACTTGTACAAACAGAATGCATATATTTTCTACCTTGCTAGAGTAATGGCCCGGTAAGGGAATGTACTAAAAACGAAGAAAATAATAATAATAATAATAATAATAATAATAATAATAATAATAATAATCTTTTAAGATCTTTAAAAGCTATTAAAATACAAGGATCTTGAAGGGAGAAATCAAAAAAAAAATGTCACATGACATCATTAATTTCAGTTGTAGTTGGAAATCACGGATTGATTGGAAAAAGGTTCCGATAGATTCATTGAAGGAATCCCTGGTAAACTATGCCTTAAAAAAAATACAAATTGTAATTACAAGTACAGCTCATACTTTACGAAGTGTTTTATCCATGTGTGGGGGATCTTAGGTTGTTTATTTTTATTCTTTTTTTTTAAAAACGTTCTGTGGGAAATGTCGTGATATCATAATGACCTTAGACCTCTGGTTGAGACCCGGAAGGAAATGAGTGTACAACAAAAATCAAAGGAGGAGGAATAATAATAATAATAATAATAATAATAATAATAATAATAATAATAAGAAGAAGAAGAAGAAGAAGAAGAAGAAATTGTAGGATTTCTCAGTCTAAACAGATTAAAAATAAAAAGGACAATAATAATAATAATAATAATAAGAAGAAGAAGAAGAAGAAGAAGAAGAAAAAAAATTATAGGATTTCTCAGTCTAAACAGATTAAAAATAAAAAGGAAAATATTAATAAATAATAATAAGAAGAAATTATAGGATTTCTCAGTCTAAACTGATTAAAAATAAAAAAGGACAATAATAATAAGAAATTATATGAATTCTGCTTTTAACTAATATAGTCACTAGAAATTATCACTTTGAATTTGGTAGGTTTTCATAAAATTAAGCAAAATGGTGAAACACACGTAAAAAAAATTATACTTTTACTAGGATCTTTAATGAAACAAGTTAATTTAATTCATTTAAAAAGTCCTGAAAATTTTAATTAAAATTAGACTGTTGTTTGATTTTTGTAAAAACTTCCAAATTAATGTCTGTCACCACAAAAAAAAGAGGTTAAAATTTGTTATGCTAAAACACAGTACATCCGTTGACGCAATAAAAACATTTCTTTTTAATCAAAATTTCGAATTTTCTAAAAAGGAGTAAAAAAATTCAATAAACATTCAAGAAATACTTTGATCCTTCCTGTGCTCTGGTTTCAAAACTTTTTTTGTAACTGAGAAAATTTCAGTTTTCCTATTTGAATTTTATTATGAACACTTTTTAGTTAATGACTGAATAAGCCTCTTGCGAGATCCATGATTATAAAATAACACTAATGAATTGTTAATTGTTTTAGTTCAATAATTTTGACAAAATATATTTACAAAATATTGCAATAACAATAAGATGTATGAATGTAGGTCAATATTTATATAGGGTATAAATTAAAAAAAAGTTATAAAATTGATAAGGTTTTCCATTTTACTGAAGCAGACTTTATCGCCTCCACTATCTTCCCTTTCTTTCTCTCTTTTTTCTTTCATTTTTCTTCTTCTCTTTCTTGCCTTCATTTCTTTCATTTTCCCCTTCATTTCATTCTTTCTCCTTCACTTCTCCCCTTTTTTCTCCCCTTCATTTCTTCAAATTTTTCTCCCCTTCATTTTTCCCTTTCTTTCTCCCCTTCTTTTTTCCCTTTCTTTCTTGCCTTTATTTCTCTCTTTCTTGCTTTCAATTTTTTCTTTCTCTCTTTCATGCATCATTTCCTTCTTTCTCTCCTTCATTTTTTTCTCTCTTTCTTGTCTTCGTGTATTTCTTTCTTTCATTTCTTTCTTTCTTTTTTTCTTTCTTTCTTGCCCTCCTTTCTGTCTGTCTGTCTGCCTGTCTCCCTCTCTCTCTCTTTCTCTCTTGCTTTCATTTTTCTCCTTTGCCTTTATTTCTCTCTTTCTTGCCTTCATTTCTCTTCTCGCCTTCGTTTGTTTCTTTCTTGTTTTCATTTATTTCCCCCTTTATTTCTTTCATACTTCCCCCTTCTCTTCTTCTTTTCTTTCTCTTTTCAGTTCTTTCTTTCCTTTTATCTTGTCTTCATTTTTTCTCTCATTCTTGCTTTCATTTTTTTCTTTTTTTCTCTTTCCACCTTTCTTTCAAATATTATGTACGATTTCTTCTTTTTTTCGCTAAAATTAATTGTGTCTTTGATATATTTTTTTCCCAGCTTTCTCGCTGTCAAAACTGCAAGGTCAGTTAATTATCTGAGATAATGACAGGGCGTAATAAACAAATTAACTTAATACTTAACGATGGAACAGGCTGAATATTGACGTTTCGACCACTGTATCCTCAGTCTTCTACCGATATCTGTCGCATTTGATAAACTTACAGAAACTTTGAACAGAATTCATCTGATCCGAAGTTGATAAATATCAGATATCCCATAAAAAGAACGCTTCCCTATTATATATATATATATATATATATATATATATATATATATATATATGCAATGGTTGTAAACACGTTTAACGAGCCTGTCTATCGCTGACAAGTATATTGCATAGCAGGATTTGAGAATATAGATTGTTTCTTCTCCTTGACTGGTTGGCAACCAGAGCTCAGTCTGCTCTATTATTTAATCCATAACTGGGGGTAGAAGAGATGGATTCAAGCCCCTCCTAAGGGTATTTTCAAGAAAGTTAATATAACAAAAGACTAGAATTCAAATTCGGCACAAACACACACACACATATATATGTGCATGTTTTTATATTTAAGAACAAACGTGAAATATATTTAAAACAAATAGCACACTCTTATGCAGATAATCATTCGATTACATTTAGTTATAGATATGTGTGTGTAATACATATATATATATATATATATATATATATATGTGTGTGTGTGTGTGTGTGTGTGTCTGTGTGTGTGTATGTACTGCTTAACTTCGTTGTTTCAGGTTGATTACACCGTAAGTATTATATATATATATATATATATATATATATATATATATATATATATATAGTGATTTTCCAAGCATAGATTAGATGTGTCACAAGGATAAAACTCACTACTCAGTCGTAATTGTTCGAGCGAGACAAGCTTGCTAACCACTACACCGCCTTGAGGTGCCTCCCACATACATATATATATATATATATGAGATAGATAGATAGATAGATAGATAGATAGATAGATAGATAGATATGGAGACATATATACATATAAGACGGATATATAGATTTGTACGTACGTATGGATATGTGAATATCAAGTAAATCATGTATTATTAATGTTTCGGGTATAAATAAACTTTTAAGCATATACATTATGTAAACAGTAATAATAATCAAAATAAGAATTTTAAATTAAAACAAAGTCGTTTTATTCTCTATTAAGTTTACCAGCCCCACGTTGAATCTTCTTTATAACTCGGGCACATGGTGTGAAAACTTAATGAAAATCTGGAGACGCGTTTTCAGGCTTCAACCACCCATGTTTATTCCCTAGAGATTTACTCGTGTGACTTTACAGCAATACTTTCTTTTATTAAGGCAATACACAACTTCGAGTTCCCAACAATACATCAGACACGACAAGACAACTTTTAACTAAAAACTTTCAGTTGTTTTTATTTCAGAAAACAAATTGCATCAAAACACAGATCAAATTTTTGAATTAAAATGGTAGCACAGATCTTTATGGCTTTATTTTAAGCGTTTCACCACAAGCAAGGCGGGAAGCCACTAGCAAGGGGTTACAGAGAGTTGGAGCGAGAGCAAAGAGGACTGATAGATAGAGGAAAAGATGAAGAGAAGGATAGGGGATAGATAAAGGCGTATGGAGACATCCATTGACATTACATTTGAATAGTTGGAGATTATAGCTATCGGGGAAACAAGAAATGGAGAGGAAGTTCCACAGGCGAGAAGTGAAAGACATGAAGCTATAAAGTAGAAGAGAGGGCTACATTTAACAGTTTCGACGGTGAAAGGGTGAGAGCGAGATGCAAGCCTAGTTGAACGCTTAAATTCATGAAGTCTGGGAACCAGCGAAAGCAGCTCATCGGAGCCGTTACTGTAAAAAAGACAGAGGGAGGCGACGGCACGTAAAAGCATTTGACAGGATTGGCAGAAGAAAAACTAACCAACGCCGAATTAAGGTAGTAGCAGAAGTTGTTAAGGAACTCTAAACTTGACAATGTACATAAATATTAAATCGTAAATTATTTACTAACATATTTAAAAAAAAAAAAAAAGAAGCGTTCTCCGCCTGCGACAGAAAACCCAATTGATACTACTGAAGAATATCAGGCTTGCTGGAAGATAGGCAATTTTCTTGTGTCATTATATTGTTAAAACAATATTATTAGTGTTGCTGGCTAGTAAGACTATTATTTTCATGGCCATTTCTCTGACGAGCTACTTTAAACTATTTCTCAAACAGCATGAATTTAAATGTTGAAACGGTTAAATGTAGCCGTCTCTTCTACTCCAACAGCTTCTGCACTTCCCGACAGTGGAACTCCCTTCCTCTTACTTGCTTCCATGATAGCTATAATCTTCAACTATTCAAATATAATTCCAATCGATTTAATCTTCTGATGCCTTGATCCTGATCTCCGTCCTTCTCTATATCCTTTCCTCAAACACCCCTCTTTACTCTTGCTCTCATTCTCCGTTACCCCTTGCGTGACACTCCCGCCTTGCTTGGGGTGATATGCTTTAAAAAGAAAAACTGAAACACTGGAAACAAAAGGAAGGTTGAGTAAAGAATGGTTTAATCACACGAAAACATGAAATGAGAAGACACTAGTTCAGTGCTACGAGTGTGTAGAACTTGGAAGGTGCTACGCCTTTGAAACCCACTTTTGTTACTGTTCCATGAGCAGAATTTCTACTCGCGGCAGATGGACGAGACCATGTTTCAATAGTAAGTGTGCAGAAGGTTAGTTTATCTCTCTACACAACAAATATCTAGAAATATTGCCAACCAAGACTATACAGCCCAATCTATCCAACCACTTAATCCATAGCTAGGGGGAAGAAATGGATTCGTACCTTCCCCAAAGGTATTTGTCCGTAAGTGAACGTAACAAACTCGGCTGGAATTCGGCTCTCCATTTTCTCGTTCCGGATCGCAATCGTTTGCACCACAAGGACATCATTTGATGCTTTTTATACGCGATTAATCCGGTGCCCAGGTTAAAATATAATTTTGATTTAAGAATCAACACCATTATTAAGAGAAAGAAAACCTAATAAAAAATGTTTGAGAATGATTTCTTCTATCTATATATAAAATTCTGTGATTTCTTTTAGTCCGTCCGTCACACCCTCTAAAATATCTAGACATTTACCGATCGAAACCAAATTTTGGTAGAAGTGCAAACAAGTAAGGGAATACAAAGTACAGTTTATTCCTAAACGAACCGAATTTCTTTTCGAATGGACAAGAATCCAGTTTACAGTTCGACCTGCGTTTGCGAGAAATATAAACAAGTCACAAAGCCAAACGCTTCAAAATCTTGGAATTTAGCTCCAGAAAGAAATATTTACACATGACCCGTAGAATGTTGCATGCACAAGAATAATAAATTCTAAGAATTTATTCTTCGCTGTTAAAAATGAATGATATAAATTTTCTTAAAAAAAATAATGTTTACCATGAAATCCTATAAAATTAAATTGAAGAAACAATTTGTTGTGGTAGGATCCACCTAATTTGCATAGTGGAGTACCGACCATATAAATATGGTTGGTACCAGGAAGAGAGGGAGGAATCAAGAGATTCAACCAGAGACCCTGCCCGACTGCGACTCAGTCAACACATTCTCCAGGAACGGTCTTACCAGGAATATACAAAAGACTATATGTAAATATTGTGTACACTTTCTTGTTTCAATACATTTTGTTCTAAGTACATTTTGTGTTGCATTATTATTCCATGCATTAGTCAAGTTTCAACACAATTAAACCACGGAGTAGGGTTTTTGTCAAAGTATTTTTCCAAACAAATCACTTATTCAAATTTCATCGATTAGTTTGGGAAATTGAATGAAATGTAGAGATTGTAGATCTAGACAATAATTGTTAGTGATAACTTCAACAATAATAAATACTGTGAAGATTTTAACTCGCGTCAGCATATTCCAGAAAATATCTAGTGTAATGAAAATTCAAGTTGATATCTCCGTATTTAAAACATTCCGAGTTGAACTACCTGTCTACACTGGGAAAGAGGTCAAAACTTAGATCTCAACTCGTCATAATATAATTAGAACGAATGGATTATCAGATCAAATTAAGCAAAACTGTTGGATATATATTATTATTATCATTATTTTATATGCATATTACTTATTTGAACGTACTTAATATCAGTAACAGAGCTAAGATATTCATTTGTATGGATATGATTTTGTGACACTGGGTTTCACGCTTTTGCGATCATCAGACAAACTGGTTTATTATTTAAAATTTGGATCTATTATGTTTGTTTGTGTTTAATTATGTTTCGTGGGGGAATTCTCCTGTGTCCTTTTGGGATGACATTCTCACATACATAGAGATACATACATACATACAAGTGTACGCATTTTAGTTCACACAAACACACCCATATAAACAATCCAAGATTACGCGCAGATACTCATTGACGCGTTCGAGCATACATACATACGCAATTGTCATTTTACTTCGGTGTCAAGATTTTAGCACATACTCTCTCTCCCCCTCTCTCATATATATATATATATATATATATATATATATATAATAAAAAGGCTTAAACACTAATATTCCATGGTCATAATTTATTCCATTGGAATCGTAAATACGATCCAAATCATCAGACCTACAAATTCAAAATGAAAACAGAAAAAACAACTCCGGAAATCAAAACAGAATTTAGAGAAAGTGTAAGTATGAGGAGGAGGAGATGTATATTTTCCACTAATATTATCTATATATATATATATATATATATATATATATATATATATATATATATATATATATATTTATATATATATATAGGGAGAGAGAGAGAGTAAAAGGTAATAAATCCGTTGGTATATAACCTAAGTGAATCCTAGTAATATAAAATATTAAGATTGATCCACAAATTTCATTGTTTTTTATATATATATATATATATATATATATATATATATATATATATATATACTTTCATGACAACTTTATTTTTTGATACCCATATTTGAGTAAACGTTCCGTTAGGTTTTCAATTTATTTCGTAAAAAAGTAATTTATTTTGTCTATCGGACTCAACATTCAAAAAATCTTATTAAAGAAAATGGTCCCTCCGGCAGGATTCGAACCTGGGTCCCCTTTTGCAGGAGAAACTATCATTTGATCCGACGTGCTTTGATCACTCGGCTACGAAGAGCTTCCTAGTCAGGCAAGGTTCTATTTACCTTTAAAGTACACTTTACTAGTTCAGATTTCTACAAAAGTCATAACTGCTCAGTTTTGTAACTAAAACGTAAACAAAACAATTTCTAAAGAATTAATGGATTTTATTTAATAATATTTCTTATTTTTAACGTTTCTTCGGCGCTGTTACACTTTCGCACCCCCATCTCCCCGTTGCGTAGGGTTAGGATTTTACTAAGAGTGACTTTTTTCTCGTGATTTATATTTTAATTTAAATTTAAATATTACTGCCTGAGTCAACCCATTGCTGAATGTCAGGAAGCATCGTAGGCTCCGAAAGCGTAATAGCGCCGTTACTTTTATTTACGTAGATGTTACCTTTTTTTTTTTTTAAACATAACATTGCTTGATTATGAAGCACTATATAGCCGAGCGATCGCCAAAATAAAATATTGTTTCAAAATAAAAGAGAGTTATTTTAAATGTGGTTATCCACTAAAAAGAATGCTTAATGTAATGAAGAGTATACCAAAATAACTTTAAGCCTATAACTAAAAAGAAATGTCTGTTTTACAATATACTTGTCTTTTTTTTTTCTATGTGGTAAGATTCATGTTCAGTGACACCAGTTATGGACGGTAATTGTGTAATGGTAAATAGTAGCAAATAAATTTAATTTAAATTTAATTTGATGTTGGTAAATTTCCAAAAGAGAAATGCTATGAAAAACAGAAAAAAAATAGTATAAAAACTACCTTTTTTGAAATCATAAATACGATAAATATATTTTCTTATCTGGACATTAATAATAAAAGCGAAATTATAATCTTATACCGATCAATGTTAATTGTTACTACAAATATATTTATCAATAACAGAAAAGCAGTAGAGCGCTTCTTTCTCCAACATAAAACATAATTATGTTAAAACCTTCCCCTGGGTTCAATAATTATGCAAAATAAAGTTAAGGGTTCAACATGAAAGGGATCGGCCATGTATAGCAAACAATGTATATAATTGTTATGAGAACAAATTAATGAATCAGAATTTCTTATTTTGCAGAGACGTGTTCGGCAGGAATTATTAATTGATATTAAATATGATTTGTGGGATCAACGTTCTTTATAGCAATATAAACGTTCACAAAAATTCCTCCTTTTCTAAAATTAACTAATTGATCGATTTTCTGAATTACTTTAATTTTTTATTAATTATTTTGGAATACAGTTAAAAACTATATTTTCATAGAAATTCATGTTTTTTATTCACAGTCGATTTCCAAAAGTAGATTTTGTGGTCTGCTGAATTTAAAAAGTATTGCTTAAAGTTGCTTATAGTTACTTCATTCAATGAAAGGTCTTTACTGTAAAAAAATAAAAATAAAAATAAATGATACAAATCACTTATCAGGATCTCCGAAATTATGTCGAAAGTCGCGATGAGTAATACAAATCTTACGAAACACTGTGTTGACATTCGATAAGTTTTGGGTTTAATTATGTTTGGTGGTGGGAAGGGGGGAATTCTCCTCTGCGTCCGTTTGGGATGACACTCACACAAACAGATATACAAGTATAAAGGTGTAGACATTTTTGTTCACACAAACACATCCATATAAACAATCCGAGGTTAGGTGCAGATTACGGCTTTCTTAAAGTTTCAAAGAAGGTATAAAAAATTGTTCGGAATATATATATTCATATTCATCCAGATAATTCTTTCTATAATATATATATATATATATTATAAAAAGAATTATCTGGATGAAGGGTTTTGTGTCAAAAATCTCATCAAACTCAGATGTTTAATAAATCTAGTGAACTAGAATGCTTATTTTGTACAATATATAAAAGTTCTTATATGCTTAGATAGATAGATAGATAGATAGATAGATAGATAGATAGATAGATAGATAGATAGATTTTGTAAGCTGGATTTTATGCGTTTTTCTAAGTTTTATTCACTTTCAAGCATGTGTGTGTGTGTGTGTGTGTGTGTGTGTGTGTGTGTGTGTGTGGTAATGGAGTCACGTTCCCACTCTAGTTTCTCGCACGTACAGGTGTACTAAAGTTGCGAACAAGAATATTCAGATTGTTTTTAATTCTTTCGGCGTTACAGCATCAGTTCTTCGCTAAATTCCGTGTTGCTATTCCTACAATAATTTGTTTTTTCTACATGACGAAAATATAAACAAAGTTGTAGTCTTATTTAGCTACTGTCAAATCCTCTTCAACGTAAATTTATCTACAATTTTTTTTAAGTAAATCTGAAGATTTAAAAAAACTCAACAGTCAGTAAAAGAAAAAAAATGTAATGTACGACGAACGTTTGTATTTAAATATCTCGCAATTTCACTCTTCAAAACATAAATTTTACCAACCTCTATGTAGAGACATATAGTCGGTTTAGGTAGGAGAGACTCCTATCTGATGTTTGTTTGTGTGTACATATATATATATATATATATATATATATATATATATATATATATATATATATATATATATATATATATTCATCAATTATGCTTCTACATTTGCTTTGTGCGTTCATAGAAGGATATATTGGATGTGTGAATGTTAATGTAAATTATATATATATATATATATATATATATATATATACTTTATTTGAATAATTCAGCTTTAGCGTTGAAAACGTTTATTTTATTATAGTGGATGGTTATAAGCGAGTGGGAAGATGGGATGTGCTTATTTTATTTCCATAATTACCAAAGCATGAATATACAGATGTATCAAGCAAAAGAAATAGCTACACATTATATATGTATATATGCATGTGTGTGCGTATGTGTGAAAGAGAGAGAGAGAGAGAGAGAGTGCGTGTGCGATACATACACACACACACACACACACACATATATATATATATATATATAGGTATACGAAATATATTTATGTCGGCACACCTACATATACGACACGACTGGAAGGAAGCTTTGTACAAAAACAGATGCCTATATATGCCAGTAAAGTTATATTTTAGATATAAGCATGGGTATTTCTTATGAAATTTACGTACACCGACACACATACATTATATATATATATATATATATATATATATATATATATATATATATATATGTTTGTGTGTGTGTGTAAATAAATAATATATATATGTATAAATAAATAGTGTATATATATATAAATATGTACATACACACACACACACACATGTACACACAAATACATATGTATCAATGACTGTATTTGACTAATGTCTTATGATTACTTATCTTAGATTTAAAGATTTGTATTAAATTTAATTGACAAGTTCACACTTTAAGCACTTGCGCGTATAATGTCCTCTGAAATTGTTAAAATGAAAAACATAAGCATTGTAAGTATTATTTTAATATAGCAACAACTCTAAGGGGAAGCCTCTGAAGCTTATGAAGTTTTATTTGACTAATTCAGCGTTAGTACTGTAAACGTTTACTTTATTATAGTGGATGATTACAAGCGAGAGGGGAGATGGGATATGCTTATATTCTTATCACTATCACCAAGCAAGAAAATGCAAATATATCAGGTACTAAATTAAGATCAAAATCGTTATACATTATGTATGTATGTATGTATGTTTTTTTTTTTTTTTGTAAATGAGAGAGAGAAAGACAGAGAGAGTGAGAATTCGTGCGTGAAGGTGCGTGTGTGTATATGTGTGTGCGAATGAGAGAGAGGGAAAGTGCGTCTGTGCATGCGAGTGTGAATGAGAGAGCGTATTTGCTTGTGTGTATGTGTGTGTTATTTAAGTAAAATGTCTCGTCACTGGGATGTCACGTTGTTTAATGTTTAGCCAAGGAAAGAGTGATAGTGTAAATCCTTAAGCATATTACTCTCCCGTCTGGTAAGCAATAACTTCGACAGCTGGTATCTACTGTAATTCTATATTACTAAACTTTTTTTTTCTTATTTTAAAACCCTTCCTTCAAAACAACAACAAAAAAAAGATAAAAAAAAACAACATAAATCTGCCTCAAAACACCGATATATATATACACGCTTGATTTTCTTCTCAAATACACGAATCAACTAAGAATGATGATAAATAAAATTCACATATTTTATATGTGCTGTCTGTTATTAAAGTCGTGGATGTTTAAAACAATTTTATACTCTACGCCCGTTGATTTACAAGCGCTTGTCTAATTCTATGTTTTATTCTCAAATGATGATGTTTATCGCTACCGCAAAACATAAATATATCCTTATATTATTTATAGGCATTTTCTAAGTATAGATTTGTCAAGTAGAAGGCCTGAAGTGTATTTTTCTTAGCTGATAGAATAGCATAATGTACACAACTTAGTGAAGACGTCAAGTTGGTTCATAAATAATTTCTATGCTTCTTTATCAACTCTATTGTCCAAGAAATAAATGACAATTACATTTTATTCAATGATACATACACCATTATTTCCAGTGAGTTTCTGCCATTTATCAGGTGAATTTTCGATAAGTTTTGAATAAAATTCCACAGATTATGATGCGAAATTTTTCAAACTCTTGAATCTAGTTTTTAGTAGAGAAAGTGTACCCTCATGAAAATGCTTTGAAGCGATACAAAATAGTAGCAAGCGGTTAGTGCTTCCTCAGGAAGAATGTAGCGGGCGGGGAAGAATGAATCGATAGAGTGCCATTTTTTTTTTCCTGTATTTTTCTTTCAGCATATGTCTTGTGTTGTTATATAGGAGAACATTATATTCACGAGCGCACGACACGTTGCAGCTGCTGGAATTATAAGTGTGCATTTAAGAATTCATAGCGTTTTAAGAGCGCTAAATGAATAAAATTTCGAGGATCCCACAACAAACACAACATTACGTTGCTTCCATAGAGCTCAGCTTTTAAGGTAGTTTGTGGAGATTTTTCCCGTGTTCTTCTTACTACATGCAGCCTTAGATTGTCATGGAGGAGAACAACAGTTTTTCTTTAATCCGCAGTGTACGCTGCCACTGTCGTGCAAAAATTAAGATATGTTACTGTAGATTTATTCTTAAGTTCCACATATTGTTAGCAGTTATGATTATACATTCAACATAATTAGTTTCCAAGGACGGATTTTAATCATGGCTCAACGTAATAAATACTAATAGAACATAAATAAATAAATCCTAAATATTTTCCAAACTGTTCGTGTGCGTGTGGAGGGGGAGTGTAAAAAGATTATATCAGTCATTTCTTTTTTCTTTTATTTATACCCTGTTAAATGTTCAAAAGAAATATCTGGCAAATACTATCGAGGTGTGAATGAGACAAACTCTTCTTTTATGCAGTTGGATGTCAAAGACTGAATCGAAGGAAATTTTATTCTTAATTACCACGTATTATCAGTAATTAGCATGATACAGTCTTCTTCTATGTGCCATAAACCTTCATGTAGTTGGTGATAATGGTTTCTTCCCAATTTCCTCTCCTTTGTAACTCTTGGTATATTTTTTTTACTATTTTCCTTTCCCTCCTAAACCCTGTTCTGTCATCAAGCTTTTTGGGTAGGTTATACGTTGTTTTCCTCTGTTCCTCTTGCCTTCAATATGTCCCGTGAGTGTCAAATTTTCCAAGTCTTCTTTCCTCATTAAATGTCTTAAAACATTCTTTCTGAAGTATAACTAATTCTTTTCATGTGTGTGCTGTATCTCATCCAAACGTTGGCCGTCATGGATGTACAAAATTTCTTGTCCTTTGGAGCTCTTAGTACTTTTTTTATTATTTAGCTATCTCTCCTAAACTTTCTTTCATCTATTTGGATATACTCGTTAGGCGGGCGTTATGCGATGTTTTCCTCTTCCCTTAAAGATGTACTGTGAGTGGTTTTTTTTTGGTTTTTTTTTAGTTATTAGAATTGGTTACCCAAAACGAAAAACTTTTATGAATCAATCTAACAATAAAGTACAGAAATACGAACTTATGTACGTAGGTTATATAATTTACTTACCACAAAATTTTATATAATATAGGACGTACCTTTATAGAAAGAAACAAAATATTGAAATGGTTGATAGGTATAACATAATGACTGAAAAGGAAAAAAGGTAAAATCAAAACATGGTTTAAATAGACGCTTGAAAAATTGGAAACAAAAGCCACAGGCATATTCTTTAAACTTCAACTGATAATTTCAATACAGGCTGTTTTGTATTGTAAAACAAACCCAAACGCTTACTACAAACATTGAAGAACACTGAAAGAACGCAATAAAACTCCAAAGAGTTTCAATTTCTAAACCGATGAAGTCAGAGTTTGGAAAAAATGCGAAATTTTCGAAGAAGTTGGAGCAATAAAGTGGCACACATTGAGGGAAGTGCTAATGACAACAGAAAAAAAAAATCATCCTGACGAAATATAAAATAAAGTCGATGGCAGATGAAATTCCCGACGTAATGAAAGACAGGAAGCAGGCAAGGAGAATACGGAGAGAATATGATGTGAAACAAAATCATCAGAAATGAGCAGATATTTTTTTATTTTATTTTTTATTTTCTTAAACTGCAATCAACACACATAGTAGATATAGGCAAAAACATAAAGCAAATAAAAGCAGTCAATTTCCTCTTCAGAAGGATGCATAAAATCTTCATCTAATGATTATGATGGAAAAAAGAAAGCAGTCAGAATATCAGAAATAGACAATCGGAAAAATCTTCCATGTGGAAAGTGAAGAGAAATATTTTTTGCATTTTAGATATGTTTTTTTTTTTTTAAATTTATGCACGCGGCCTGGCTAAGACGTTAAACTATATCAGCGGCCTGGGTAAGACGTTAAACTACGTCCAGCAGCAAGGCCTCTGATCAGGAGGTTTTGAGGAGTGTGGAACCACCACTTAATTGCTGATGTTCCCAGGACTACCTTGACTCGGGTTGGTAGCACCTATTAGGGTCCCAGATATGGGCAAATAGTTAACTAATACCAGCAATACTTTTTTGAAAAAAATATTACCAGCAATACAATTTTGAAGGAAATATATTACCAGAAACAGATTTTTGACAAAACAAAAGATTACCAGCAATAATTTTTTTGTCAGCATTAAATAACTCATTAAGGTTGTTATGCCGTTAACCAGAATAAACCAAACTAAACCAAAGAATACATATTCTAAACTATCCTAAAAATGTTGTCGGTATTAAATAACTCATTGATTCTAAATCAAACCAATCTAAACCAAAGAATCATATTCTGTTCAAAATCCTAAAAATGTTGTCGGCATTAAATAACCCATTGAGGTTGATAAGCCATAAAACAAAATAAACCAAAGCAATTTAAACCAAAGAATACATATTCTATTCATACGAATCTATCCTAAAAATGTTGTTGGCATTAAATAACCCATTGAGGTTGATATGCCGTAAAACAAAATAAACCAAACCTAAACAAATTAGAATTATTACTGTGCTGGGTATATATAGTTCCCACTAATACAAGATCGTTTTGGATGTGGATGTAAATATTTTGATATTGTTAATATTGTCACAATAGCCGTCATCATAGATTGGGAAAGCTTGCAGACATTTAAAAAAAGACTCTTCAAAGACAAAGAAGATACTATAAACAAAAATTTCGCAAAATAAATATAACCACAATTCAATGCAAAGAATGGTAAGCTTCTAAAGAGAGAATGTAACTTCCTTAGATTCTCAAGTGTGCAGTGTTTAATCGAATAAAATATAAACCCAGACAATTAAAAGGGTTAAGGTATATATAGGTCATGTTTATATATATATATATATATATATTTACAGGCATGTACATAGCGATTATATACATATGTATAATATAGTTATATATATGGACATACATACATATAGATATATACATAGATATAATCATATACATACACTATACAGTTATAAATGTAACTATATATATATATATATATATATATATATATATATATATATATATATATATATATATATATATATATATATATATA
>CAHIKZ030000129.1:2185000-2192500 GCA_903632075.3 Acanthosepion pharaonis | reverse complement strand
GAAAAGAAGAATTTTAATACATTTTATTACGCATTTCTTGAAATTTGTTTCAGTCCTTTTTACAGGGATCAACACCTGCACGTACAGTAAATTCATAATGTCTACAAATAAGTCTACTGGTATCAGTGAACTCTGGTACATATGGTTAGAGGCCAAAAAAATATGGTACTTGCTGGTAAATGAAGAACCACACATTACATGCAGAAAAACAAATTCCAATGTATGCAGATCAACAAAAACACACACAAAGTAAGCAGCAATATAACATTAAAAGAAATTTTTTTCTGTAAAATCTGTTATTTAGACAAAACAAGTAGCAAAATGTGCAATTCCATAAATTTCTTTTTCTTGGATGAATTTTTCAGGAATATTTTTTTATTGATATTATTTTTGTTTATTTCAAGAAGTCATAGTTTCAGAGGTAAAGCTCTGTGTTCACTGGTGAACCCCACTTTTTTCGTGGTCTTCATGTGCCTCTTATACATGATACTGCTGTATTGGACGCAGGGTAATTTTCTTTTTAAATATCCCTGTCCAATAGGCCGGCATATAAAGTAAATATCTCGAAGGTGTTTGATGTTAAACGTTTCTTAGGAAGCTGGTCTTGTCTAGTGACACCTCTCAGTTAATGTTTCACTGTTGTGACAAGGCTCTTGACTATATCATAAATTATACGGCTGGAATCTGTTCCAGCAAGACAATCGAACTCTCTTCCCGAAGGCAGAGAGGAACCCGCTCTATCGAAGGGCAAAGTCTTGTTCGGAGAGGTTGAACAACCCGATCCCGTTTTTACAGTTTCTACGTGCATTTTTTGGCCGAGCTTACAGGCTCTCAAAACCCACGTAAAACTTGGCCTTATGCCACATCGTCCCTCATGGGGTGGGGGGCAAGTAAATATTGACTGGCACTTTTTTTAAAAATAGAAATGAAGTAAAGTTTAATTATAAAGAAATTTTTTGGAAAAGAAGAATTTTTATTATGCATTTATTGAAAACTGTTTTAGTTGTTTTTCAGGGAGCAACATCTGCACATACAGTAAATTCCTAATAGCTACATTCATAATAGCTGGTATTAGTGAAAACTGGTATATATGGTAATAAGCAAAAAAAAAAAAAATAGAAATATGGTACTTGAAATGCCATATTATACATATACAAAAGAACATTTCAGTACCTCTATATCAACAAAAAGCAAGCAGCAATATAACATTAAGAGAAAATATTTCTGTAAAATCTGGGGTTTCTACAAAACAAAGAGCAAAATATAGTTCAATTCTATAAATTTCTTATTTTCTTTTTCCTGGGTGAAGTTTCCAGGGATATTTTTATTCGTATCATGTTTGTTTACTTCCAAGAGTCCTAGTTTCAGAGCCAATATCTATGTCTGCGCTGATTTCTGGTGTACCACACTTTTTTCGTGGTCTTCATGTCCTTTTCATACGTGATACTGTTGTATTGGACACGGTAATTTTTTTTTTTTTTTTTTTGATAAAATACTCGTCCTGTAGCCCGGCAAATACGGTTATACACGCACACATACACACACACACGTGTCTGTGTTTGTGCGTGTGTGTGTATTGAGATAGGTACGCTTATCTTAGTATGACAGAAGGGCACAAATGTGGTGAGAAAGTGAAGATTGAACCCACTGCACTAGTTATCTCACATGAAAGGAGATAGCTAAACCAAAGTTCCATGAAGAAGAAGAATTGATATTTTGGTATGTTTACTGAAAATTTTATACGATCTGGTCATTTTCTAAGGTCACTTTTTTTTTTTTTTTAAATCGGTTTCACCCCATGCAAGGGAGTAAAGCCACTACGACACAAGGGGTTTCAAGGTGAGGAAGAATTAGGAACAGAAACATTAATAATGAGCAGCAAGAGAAAAGTGTAATTAGGAAGATAATAGATAGCAACTGACATTGCATTTAAATTTTTGCAGATGAAAATTGGCTGAAAAGCATTGGACCAGAAGGGAGTTCCACAAGGGAGAAGTGCGAGAAAAATAATCTGTCAGTATAGAACTTACGCCACCTCGACTAAGCCAACTCTACTGTAAATTGATAAGATCTCGACGGCAGTCTAGTCCTGTACAGACAACCTTATAGCAGGAGGAAAATAACTGAAGCCGAGTTGTCAGATCAGGATCAATAATATTGCTGATTCTTCATTGATTTATTAATATTAATGTTGATATAAGTCTGACAATTTAAATTCTATTTGTCGTTTCTTTTATTTTTTTTTTTTCATTCCTTTGCGGAAATCAAAATAAAACGCGATATACTTCGGTAGAAAATGTAATGGCCAAAGGTTTACATTCAGTAGCAATGAACAACAAAATAATAACATCTGATTGTATTCTTTTTTTTCTTCAGAAATCTCATGGCTCGAAAACTTGTCTAAACTCTAAAAAATTGTTGTTCTCTCACTCTCTCTCTCCCGTTTTCTCTCTCTCTCTCTCTCTATATATATATATATATATATGTATATATATTATTTAAATCTTATTTTTAGTGGATACTCGTATTTGAGTAGACGCTCCGTTCATTTATTAAACAGCATATTTATTTATTTTCGTCAGCCGGTAAGAATATTCGAGAAATCTTGTTTGAGAAAGAAAAATATTCGAGATATATATATATATATATATATATATATATATATATATTGAACAATAAAAAATATTAAAAATTAAAATCTTTAGACACACTGGGCTGTAGATTAATATTCTTTCGTTTTTATTATTATTATTTCATTTAGATTCCTCGAGGAGTTTCGGCCAACATGGCCATCATCAGGAGAAGAAATATTTCTGCTTGCTGGTAGCAGTGAACTACAGAAATGAATCTTTTGATGGAGAAAATGAACTTGTGTCTGTAGTTTTCATTTATATATATATATATATATATATATATATATATATATATTACAGCAAAACAACAACCGTTGATAGACAATTTGCCAAAACTCTTACCTAAATACACTCACTGGCCCTATTTGTGTTTCTATGGCAACTTTGCTGGGCGGGGCCTTAGTTATAGTTTCTGGGAGAGAGTTCATAATCATCCGTTTGAACAAAGTTAGTACGCTCAGATCCTCGGTCACGATGACTTAGTCCAAGCACTACCATCGACAGCTTCCTAACACTTCAGCCAACCCACTTTCACTCACAAAGCTTGGGTTAACGTGCTATGGTTTTCAGGAACTTAAACGTTCCGCACGTTGGGATCGACCATGGTGTGATTCGAACCCAGGTTTCATGGTCAGAAAGCGAACATTCTAACCATTCAGACACGACGTGCGTGCATGTGAGCATCTATGTATATTGTTTAAAAGTTACTATATTTATGGAGGAAGTCAGTAACAGAGATAGACTGTAGAGATAGAATGTGAGGACATGGTAATCAACACTTCATGTTGACCGTCAGGTTCACAATTCAGTGCGATCTTCAGAGACTTAAACTGATTTCTATGTCCACACGGTATACATACACCGACATATCATTCGACATATATATACGTGGACACAGAGGTCAACACCCAGGAGTCACAGTTTCATGCTTAACTGTAATCTTCAGGTGTGAAGATTGCGTTTAAGCATGTATATATATATATATATATATATATATGCAAAAATTTCTAAATAAATAAAATATATACACATGATGAATAAAGACAAGGAAATGTCTTTATAAAATTTTTTTATCCTTTTGTCTTTATTCATATTGTGTATATTTAGGCAGCAACCCATTGAAGATGATTTCAGATGAGATTGAAAGTACTTGGGAAAATAAAATCTATTTGAAAGAAAATTTTGGCATGTTTCTTAATCAATTTTCTAAGGCTACCAAATCAGAACTTCAAAGGTTCACAACGAAAACTAATCGAAATATGTCTAAATTATTTAGCCAAACCTGTTTGAATACAAACACACACACACACACACACGTGTGTGTGTGTGTGTGTGTGTGTGTGTGTGTGTGTGTGTGTGTGTTTGCGTTCTGATGTTGCCGTATTCATGATTCTATAAATTTATAAGGATTGAAAGTATTTATTTTGCGCAATACAGTAGAATCAACTTCTTGTCAATGCGCTTAATTCATTGTAAATATCATTTAAACAGATCGAATATTATACAGAGAAAATTTGAAATAAAACTCAACTAATGACACTAACACAAACACGAAATTAATATATAGATCGGTGAGCGCTTGCGAATATCAAGTGCTGTAAGTTTGGATGTGCGAATGGTTTAATGAACAATGGTTCAGAAATGAAAATGGCAAAGGCGAATTTCAATTCTAGTAAGATTCGTTACAATCACTTACGCGCAAATACCCTTGGGAAAAGATATAAATAATACTCACCTAGTAATGGATTAATTAGTAAGACTCGTATCATTAAGGCATTATTATCAATGAAAGTTTTATAAAAATAAAATAAATAATCTAAAAATATTTTCTGGCTTTAAATTACAACCCTGTAAATGGTTGATATGCCGGAGAAAGTAGCATATATATATATATATATATATATATATATATATATATATATATATATATATATATATATGTGTTTTTTATACATATATCCAGTTTTACCCTGAAGATCCGTTTAGGTGAAACTTAGGTAGGTTTGCCTGGCTCCTTAGGATTATTTTAGTGTAAATATATATATATATATATATATATATATATATATATATATATATATATATATATATATATATATATAGCTTGTGTGTGACTTATGGCTTGTGTTATATATATATATTTATATAGTTTGTGTGTGTTTTATATATATATATAGCTTGTGTGTGTGTTTTCTGTATATATATATATATATATATATATATATAAAAAGAAATATAGTCTTAAGGTGTGCTATATTTATAGGATAAAGTGCTCAATATCAGAGATAGAGCGTGTGTAAATATAAAAGTGAACATAGAAGTCAACACTTTATGTATATATATATATATATATACATACCTTGTGTGTGTTTTATATATATAACTTGTGTATGTTTATATATATATATATATATATATATATATAGAGAGAGAGAGAGAGAGAGAGATAGAGAGAGATAGATATAGATATATATATATATATAGCTTGCATGTGTGTCTATATATATATATATATATATATATATATATATATATGGGGGGCGTGTGTATGTGTGTGTGTTTGTGTGAATGAAACAATAGGAAAACTCTACTATGTGCGTGTGTGGTATGTATTTATTATATATCTATATACATTATACAGTGATATACATTAAGAGAGACCAACATATATTCATTGATATACACGCATGTATATTACTATAGTACTGTGTATTTATTTACGTGTATGTGTGTGTGGGAGATTGATTACACATACAATACATGTGTACCGATATTTATATATGATGCAATAAATACAAGTAGAAATAAATTTCGTTTTTCAAATGAATACTCATACAAATATGTATATACGAATATTATTGTTATTATGAGTGTCATTATTATGAATGTTATATATATATATATATATATATATATATATATATATATATATTTATGAATATATATAATTATGCATATAATTTTGTAACATTCCCACACCCGTAAGCAAGTAGTAAAGCGTAAATTTTTATTGGCGATATAAGAATTATGTAAGAGAAATCTTTGACTTACCCGGTTGCAAGTTGATGACTGGTACTCAAGCTCGCTTAAATGGTTTTTTTTCCTCGTTGTTCGCGCAGGTTCGCTCCTGGCTCGGGTTGAATCGTTAGCGTTTCAAGTATCTAGAAAACTTGTCTAGAAAACTTATTTAGAAATGTTGTCGAGACGTGTACAGCGACCAAAATTAGATTCTCTATCTTGCGATGCTATGGAAGCGATTTGTTCCCGTAAGTACTTCTTCTTTCTACTTTTCTGAACGACTGTCTGGTGTCGACGACAAGTCGCGCTTCGGTTTCGTATCCGGAGGTCAATCAACGAAGAGGTTACGTTAACGACGCGGGTGAACAAGGAAACTATGAAAGCAGGATTTGGGTGGATAGATAGGAACGGAGTGGGTAACAATGGTAGAAAGAAGAAAGTAACGTTCTTCCTCATATCCGACTCGACGAAAAGAGGGGTTGTTTTTTTTTTTTTTTTATATGTTTGTATGTAGGATTTTTAAGCCACTGTAAATCAAGGTAGTAAAAAACATTCCCAAAACAAGAACGTATAAGGGTTACAAAAATCTTTAAAACAGGCAATAAAGCAAAAACGAAAATTCCAACAAAAAGATGTTAAAGCAGAAAAAAATTGTGTTGAATTCTGTCAAAGAGAGAGAAAATCAAAAATACATTTGTATTTGTAAGGTAGGCTTGTTTTTTTTTTGGGGGGGGGTTCTTCTTTCTTTCTTTCTTTCTTTCTTTTTTGCTGGAATCGTTCGAAAAGCAAGTTTGAGTTTGTAGGTAAATTCAACTTAGAAATGGGGATGAAAGTTGTGTCGGTAAAATAGACTCTTCTCACACTATCTTTTTAAAATAAAAGTAAACAAAAATACCGTGTATATATAAATAAATAAATGGAGGCAGTCCCGTGAGGTGATAGTCTTTCTGTCTTACTTACCCTTCCTCCTCCCTTCATCAAACCGTAATCTCCCCCTCTCTCTTTATTTTCAAACTTTCTCTCTTTAACTCTAATATTTCTTTCTGTTCTTTTCTTCTCTCCTTGCCAGCACCGAGCGTTAAAGATAAAAAAAAAATCACTTCACGTCTGTAAGAACATATATGCAAATGAAGAAGTGGGTGTTTCTGTGCCGGAATTGGCGTCTTTATTTCTCTTTGTATAGAAACATTGAGAGAGAGGTAGAGAAAGAGAGGTAAAAAGAGCAGATGTGAAAGAGAGAGGGGGAAAGAGATGATGTGAAAGTGTGAGAGAGAGGGAGAGTGGTGAGAGGGAGAAGGTTTATAGAGAGATGCAGGACGTGTGTGAGAGTGCAAAAAGGTACTCGCCGTGTTATTTTTGTTGGCGGATGTACTCTTCTTATTCTCTTGTTTTAATTTTTACCAGCCAACTATCATACCATTTGCATTCATCGTTCTCTTGAGTCGAAACACCAAAGCATTAAATCTTTATCGCTTTCTTCCTTCCTTCCTTCTTTCTTTCTCTCTTTTTTCTTTCTTTTTTTCTTCTTTCTTTCTTTCTTTTTTCTTCTTTCTTTCTTTCTTTCAGTTACATGATATCTTTCTTTCGTCTTTATTCATTTATTTATTTTTAAACTCTGTCATGTTCCTTTTCTTTTTGTTCTGTTAATGTTTCTTACTTTCTTTATTTTTCTTTCTTTCTTTCTTGAGGTTCTTAACTCTTATGCTTCATTTTCTAACTCACTCTCTCTCTCTTCATATATATATATATATATATATATATATATATATAAAGAAATGTATATATATAGAGAGAGAAATATATATAAAGAAAAAATAATGGGTTTTTAAGAAAGAAAGAACGAAAGAAA
>CAHIKZ030000129.1:2132500-2180000 GCA_903632075.3 Acanthosepion pharaonis | reverse complement strand
CAATTCTTCTTTCATGGATATTTTATTGAATACGACAGAGAACGTGCTTTTATTTAGTTTTTTTATACAATTTCTCATGCGATCGAATATTTTTTCTATTTTAGATAATAAATTATATAAAAGCCCGAATGTTCTTTTTATCCGAGTGCTTTCGGCTATACATTTAGCCATTTTCAAGGATTAACTATTTTGATAAGACACCAGAAGTGTTGAAACAAAATGGTTATTTTTGTAGTGATTTTATAGCAAATTTATGTTATAATTTTCAAATATATATATATATATATATATATATATATATATATATATATATATATATATATATATATATATATATATATATATATATATATATATATATATATATATATAAATATATATATATATAAATATATATATATATATATATATATATATATAAGTATATATATATATATATATATATATATATATATAAATATATATATATATATATATATATATATATATATATATATATATATAAAGAAAGAGAGAGAAAATAAAAATAATAATATTTAGAAAAATACCTAATGTTTTTATATATTTATATGTAATATTTATAATACATGTATTTCGCCCTTGCATGGAGTATTGCTGCTATATATGGTCTCCAACTATTCAAATGTAATGTCAATCGACGTCTCCAGATGCCTTGATTTATCCCCTATCTTTCTCTTCATCCTTTCCTCTATCACTCCTCTTTGCTCTCGCTCCTATTCTCTGTAACCCCTTACGTGCTAGTGTCTTCCCGCCTTGCTTGGGGTGAAATGCTTAAAAAAATATGTACAGAGGATTATTAAAACTGTTTTACTTACATGTGGGTTTTCAGAAAAAATCTTTTTACTTTAAACCGTTTCGTTTTTTAAAAAGTTTGTAAATCTTTATTAGATTACAAAATGTTACGGCTTAAGTCCTGAATAAAAGAAAAAATTAAGAGGCGTAAATGATCTTATCTCTCTCTTATATAAAAGGAAAATATAATAAAATCTTTTTAGAGACCGTACCTCTGTTTTATGTAATGAATTGGGCTTTGTTTTGTATATATAAATCCAAAGCATTGGTAAAATCAACGAAAGCCTGCCAGGTGACCAAGAAAACATTAATCAAAAGTAAAAAAAACAACAGTCAATAAAACAAGACCGCGAGAAAAATCAAGAGAAGAAAAAGATAAAAGATAACAGAAGCAATGAAGGAACACCAAATAAAAGAAACCTACCTAAACAATAATATGCAATGATCTATCCCAAGATTCGTAACACATAGCAGTAATGTAATTACGCGTTATGGTCGCCTGACAATCGCGCTAGCGTGAAACTTAAGTAGCGGTCCAAACGTTTTCTGTGTCTCTGTCTGTCAGTCTGATACTCTCTCTCTCTCACCCCCATATATATATATATATATATATATATATATATATATACACAAACGCACACAGAGGACGTATCAAAATTTCTTTTACAAACTCTGTGGACGGGTTCCTCAAACTCAACAAGTTATTAATTTTAAGGAAAGTTTACGGTAGATGGCGTTGTGTTGCCTTGTAGACTAGGTTACATTTGTCATTCGTGTGCATTTGTAGCTAGTCCGTCTTTATCGATTGACGTGTGTAGTGGTGAGTTAACTGAGAAGTGTTCTGTTTAAATATGGTAGGTTTTTCATATCGTGAGCAGGCAAATGTGATTTTTATAAACATGATTGACTTGTTAGAGGAATTCCCGCAGTAGGCAGTTTTTTAAGGAAGTCTGGTTGCTGAAAAAGGTTATCAGACACCATAGTTTGGGAGTAGAAGAATAAAAAGTGTTGAGATCCTGATTCGATTTTAAATCGTTGATTTTTTTTAAGGCTTTTAACAGATTGTTTCTGCGGAAGAATAAAAAGTGTTAAATGATTAACTAAAGCCACGATCTATAACCGAATCAAGGTTTTAGCACATTTTTGTAGAAGGAAAATTGTTAAATTCTTAACAAAAGCAATGATTGAAAATCGAATCCAGGTATTAACCCCTTTTTGTAGATGAATAAAAATTGTTAAATGCCTAACTGAAACAACGATTTAAAATCGAATCAACAGTTTGAAACATTTTGTAGAAGAATAAAATATGGTAACTGCTTAACAAAAACAACGATTTAGAATCAAAGTGTTAACACTTTTTTTTTATATAGGAACATAAAAATTGTCGTATGCTTAACAAAACAACGATTGAAAATCGAATCAAGATCACCAGGTTGTTAGTGCCAGGTAAGACCAACGGTAACATTACGTTCAGACTCATACATTTCTTAACAAAACTACAGTAATTAAAATGGGAGATGTTAAAAAAACATTATTGATCAAAATAAATTAAAAAATAAAATAAAAAATATAAATGAAAATCAATAAAAATTTAAGCAGTAGGTCAAATAGTTCGGCTAGGTTATGAATTTAGATATTTCGGGCGTCAAATTGTTAAATTTATGCATCACTGCATCTTCTCAATGTAAAATTTTAATCAGCGTTTGCCATCTATCCCTATATAAAGGGCAGTTGTCTGTTTGTGTGTGTGTGTCCGGCTAAAACAACAACAAAAAAAAAACTACAGTAATTATGGCCAAAGTAAATATATATATACAAACTCATTATCACCCAAGTCACGTTTTTGTAAAAAAAAATTATCATCGTATGATTTGTATTTACGAAAATATTTTAAAATTAAAATGCATTAGAATGCATTCGAAATTCTCAGAATTAAAAGGTAAAAAGGAACGGTAATAATTCTTATTCCCGGTTAGGATTACCGTTCGTTTTTACCTTTTTATTTTCCTGATATTTTTGAAATGCTATCCGTGTATGTATTTTTAAAATTTCTAATCTCTTGGTTTTATTTTCTCATCTATAGTAAATAAATGCGTAACTTTTAAAAAATGAATATTAAAACAACAAAATAAATTTAAAAGAAGAATATTAAATACAATTATTTGATAAAAAGTTTAATATTTATTTATTTAAATATTCATGTGTGTTCGGCTAAAACATTTAAATAAAGTAAATAAACTTAAATTAAGATATATTTAAACATATTTAATTTAATCATTTTTTAAAGCAAAAAACTATAGCGAGCCTTACTTCGAAAAATAATTATTTACTAGTTATTTTGGAATTAATTTATCAGGGGATTAATAAAAAAAAGTTAATAAACTTAAATTAAGATATATTTAAACTTGAATTAATTTTCACATCTATAGTAAATAAAAGCGTAATTTTAAAAAAAATGGATATTTAAGCAACATAAATTTAAAAGAAGAATATTAAATACAATTATTTGATAAAAAGTTTAATATTTATTTATTTAAATATTCGTGTGTGTGTGTGTGTGTGTGTGTGTGTGTGTGTGTGTGTGTGTGTGTGTGTGTGTGTGTGTGTGTCCGGCTAAAACATTTAAATAAAGTAAATAAACTTAAATTAAGATAAGTTTAAAGGTAGCCGGCTTTTCGATGGTAAACAAAAATGAGTGTACAGTATATAATGTTCGATACATTCATTAGCGCATGCGTGAGAAAGTAGCTGTGCGAAATCTATTATTTTTGTTATTTTGATTAATATATCTACATTAAGTATATATTTAGTAATGCCATACATATATCTCTTTAACTACTGGTAGTTAATATAGTGGTTTTATAACTCAAAAATAATCCCTTTCTATCTACGGACAATCGGCTTTAACTGACCACCCCGCCTTCCTATTAGTCCATTGGTGAGATGTTTTTCTGCAAATACAAACTCTGTGTCACACTATTTATGTGTGTGTGTGTGTGTATTACTGACTTATTAATATTTTTCGGCCATATTATGGAAAATAAATTTTTTATTCAATCTTTAAAAAATAAACTTCATTGATTTATCGTTTTTAATTAACATAAAAAAAGTAATTTTAAATTAAGTTTTATTAAAGCAAAAAAGTATAGCGAGTCTTATTTTGCAAAAATTAATTTAAATAACATATAGATGAATTCGTAAAACAAATATTCAACACGACTAAACCATAAATCATGTCTACCTCTGCCAATTTTTATTTAACTAAAGTTTTTCTTTTCTTTTCAAATACAAGTGAAATTTAGACAATCGATTTTCAAAACTAAATTCTCAATCTATCTTGCTTGCTTCTACTCTCTTTCAAAATAGTAATTAAATTCATTTACAGAGAAATGTTTGCGAAAGTAATGTTTAAAATAAAACTTTATGTACTTAAAAAAATATAATAAATATAATCCAAAATAAACAGTAAATAATTATTTTTCGAAGAGTTAAGGCTCACTGTAGTTTATGAAAAAAATTATTAAATTGAATGCTTAAATATATCTTAATTTAACTGTATTTACTTTTTTATTAATAATAATTTGAAAAAATGGATAATGAACTTTTATCTAAGTTTGATTTGTTTGAAAACAACATTAGCAGAGTATTTATGTTAGTATTTAAGTCGAAAAATAAAATGTCTTTTTGAATTAAAAAAAAAAATGAAATGCTCAGCTTCTTAAACCCTACTGCAATCCCGAGAGTGACATTGCTAATGTGGTATTTTCCTAAATTTAGTTATTTTATAACAAGCCAAAAGTACAATGAAGTTTATTTTTTAAAGGTAGAATAAAAATTATTTTCCATAAGATGGCTGAAAGATATCAATAATCATTGTCAGTAATAAACTATTATTCAGAGATCTTCCGAGCAACGCTGGGTATCCACGCTAGTATTAAATAAGTGCCAACTGAATTATCCGCGCCTTGCTGCGTGTCACACATTTTTTTTTGTAGGAAAATAATGATTGATTTTAAAACATTATCATTTGTGGAGAAAAATGATTCATTTCAATATTACTTAATGCCGACGTGACCTCCATCTTCTGGCTTTCTCCTTCTATATTTTGGATAGGAGTCATTCCCTTGTTCAAATTTAAATTTAATTTAAATCAAAGTGAAAAAAATGAAGTGGGGGGTGCCCGCCAAGGGGAGACTCCTTTTGATCAAAATGAAATATATTTATCCAAGTACCTTTGGTAATGCAGTATCAGAATATAAATGGTTATGGGAGTCTATCTCCAAAACCCTAGGAGGAGTTCGATATCAGGCAGAGCTACAAAACTCCCTCCCTCTCTCTCTCTCTCTCTCTCTATATATATATATATATATATATATATATAGAGAGAGAGAGAGAGAGAGAGATACCATCGATAAAAACCATCATTTAATTGATATGGTACTTTCGAATAACCTACCTAACGAGCTTTTGTTAATGGTTGGCAGAACAGTGATAAAGGAAAAAGTACAGCGAAAAGATAAAATTCGCTAAGAGATACAAAAGACAGGAAATTATAAAATGTCGTGATAGCCCACGTCCTTAAGGGACACGACACAACAAAAAAGAAGGAGGAAAAAAGAAAAATACCTTCGAAGGACGAAACGTATGATTTTTTTTCTATTTTGTCAATTCATACTCTCACTATTACTCTGATAAATAGATTTATATTATATTTTTCATATACATCTATATAATAAATGCGAATGTTACTGTGTCACGCTTTTTCAACTTTACTCCTAGAGGACATAGCCGAACATATCATGTTGGAATCAGGCCGACTACGTGAACAAATTAAAAACGTTCCGGGGTGGATCCGGACCCCTAATCCTGAAATTTTAGATTCTCAGATTTTCATTACTGCAATTGTTTTTGGTGATTTTTTTACGTGTTTTTGTTTTTGCGACGAATTTTTTTGTACGATGCTGAGGATATCATGGACCGAACGTGTGAGCAACAATACAGTTTTTGAGAAGATGCAAACAAGAAGGAATCTTATACTTAACATCAGGAAGAGGCAGCTGAAGTTTCTAGGACACATAATGAGAAAACATGGCTTCCAGAATATGATACTCACAGGTCGAATAAAGGGAAAAAAAGACAAGGGGAAAGCAACGCATAATATAACTGGCTAACTTAAGCAAGCGGGTGGCAGAATGTTGTCTGAATATTCTAGAAATGGGGGAAACCGTCATTAGATCTGAGGTTCCTCGGACCAACTCGGCCACGTAGAACCTCCTGGTCAAACAAAGCCCGAATACTACTTTTGAAGACACATTTTACCGATTCTCGAACTATACATATCTGTTCTCTTTGGATTCTAACTTGAACAATGACAATTTTATAAGAAATGAATTAAATCTGACAGATTTTTTAATTCATTTATTTGTTTAAACGTTTTACACACAGACACACACACACAAACACACACACACATATATATATATATATATATATATATATATATATATATATATATATCGGAGAACACATTCTCTACGAAATTTATCGAACATTCAGGTCGGTAAATGTAATTATTACTGTTTAATTAAAATAAAAAAAAAAAACAGCATTTACTTAAATAAATTGTATTTATAGAATAACGTATAAACAGAAAATATATTAAATAATTGTCAGACTTAATCCATTTCATAATATATATATATATATATATTCTCCGGACTGTTGTTCTACTCTTTATTGACACATTTCTGACGTTTCGGCCGTTATATGCTCTGTCCTTCTTCAAGTGACATTTGTTGTAATTTCGAACCGAACCATTTATTTAGTCCACGTGCCATGCGCTTGGATATTTCAGTTTATAGTTAAATCACCTTGATTATTCTCCAAGTTTTAGTTATCGCCGCTGAGCCCAGGGATTGAACTCACAACTCTTTGTGTTTAGTTACAACCAACGCTTTTCTACACATGGCCTCAGCGGAAACAACAAAATCTTGACCAAATTTTACGGTTGAATGGGAACGAAAAAAAAAAGCTTTTGCTTAAGAAAAGAAACAGGCAGTTAAAATTTCCGGGCCACATAATGAGGAAAAGAGGCTTGGAGAATTTGATACTCACAGCACATATTGAAGGCAATTGGGGTAGAGAGAAACAGCGAGTAACATACCTAATGAGCTTGTGTAAATGAATGACCACAGAAATTGGGAGTGATATTATAGGAACAAAGATTGCGGAGTGCAACAAGGGAAAGGAAGCTGTAGAGGGTCATGACCGGCTACGTCGTGAAGAGACATGACATATAAAATAAGTATGTGCTGATGTGTCGATTTCGGTTAAAATTAATCATTAATCCAGGTGTAAAGGTTTTTACCAGCTGAGCCACAGCTTAACGATCGCTGGGCGCTGTGTGAGTGAGTGAGACAGACAGACAGACAGACAGAGAAGCCTGTTGAATTATCAGTCAATTTCATGGTGGTTGGCACTCGCCTTCTGAACAGACCTACACATGAAAAATAAACTCACAAAAAAATGTTTAATGTTCCCCACTCTTCACCCTCGAAAATAAGAAAGAAAATAAAGAGAAAACACTAAAACAAAGAGAAAAAAAAGAAAAGCAAAAATCAAAAACCCTTATAGCTCGTTTGCTTCTGATAAGATTTGCCAATCTTTTCAATTAGTCCCAGGGTAATAAATGACGGAAAATATAGAAACGTGGGTCGTGAATGAGTATCAAGCTAAGAATGACCGGGGAATAAATTAATAAACAAGACGGACATGTTCAGCTTGCAGACTTGAACGGTCATTGAAAATTCAAAGAGAACTTTGACCTGAAAACAGAAACAATAAAAAAATCCCAAAATGACTGTTAGCTCTGAGAACACTCTGCATTTCCTCGTATTTTATTAGTTTTCGAATATGAACTTGAACATGTACACATTTATCCGTATCGTGTCTAGTCAAGTAGACCTGACGAAGTCCATCCCTCTAAAATAAAAACCACAGCCGATATCCTGCAAATTTAAGGCTAGCCTTGGTCACAGACACATAGACATTCATTCCATCGGGGATTTTTGTTTGATTTGTTACTTTTTGGTTGTTGTTGTTGTTGCTGTTTTGTTTTTTATTTTTTTTTATTTTTACAGTTTATCAACCCTTTGTGGATTCCTTAGAACCGAAATATATTGTAAGAATTTATTTTTTTCGAATGAATATTTTAACAAATTTTGGGAGATAACAATGACTTTTTTCTTGATACAAGACCTACTATTAAACCCATAGCTGAGTGGGAGAGAAGATATGCATTCATAAGCATAGAAAGAGTATTTGCAATGTAACGAACTCGACCGGAAATCGAACTTAGCTCTCCGATTTCTCCTCCCCATCCGCTGATTACATCTGGGGATCCCCTACTTCATTTACTGGTCATTTACTTCAGTCTAATATGCCCTCTTTTCCATTTTTAATGTTTTATTTTAAACACGTGTCAATCGAGTGTACATATGCATGTGCGTATCAAATCCTAAGAGTGAGCGACCATCATTGTCGCATTTTCAAAAGTTTTAACTTTTTTGTTTTTTTTTTTGTTTTTTTTTACATATTTCACTAAATATTTTCTTTTCATTTTTTTTCTAAATATAATTTTTTTTCCTTTTTCAGTGAAAGATATATTTCAATTATTAATTTTTCTTTTTTAGATTCAATTTTAAGTACGGAAATGGTGCAGGCACTTCAAGGAAATTTTTAGAAACTTTTTAACGAAGATATATCCAAAATATATTCGTTAAAAATTTCCTAAAAGAAATCAATAAATACTATTCTTTTGAAAATATTTAATTTTTAAGAATTACTTTATAGTGAAATAAGCTGGTTCGCTTAAAAATTAAAAATACTGTCAATTCTGCCCTCCCGTCCGATAAATTGCCCTGACGTTAGTTGTGGATACCTTGACGTAAACGTCAATTCACACCTCCAAAACTAATCACCACTGTTAGACATGCTTCTCTTATTTCTAAGTAAATTTTTTCTACTAAAAAAGTAAGTAATGTTTGTTTAAAATTACATTCAGTATACTTCAAATTTTCTAATTTTTCTAAAATAACTTTTGAAAAAAAGTAAAATTGAATTTTTCAAGATTTTTAAACGGAGAAATTTACTTTTGTTTACAAAACAGTTAATTATGGATGACATGACTGATTTTTAGCTAAAATTTTGGACGTGTCAGAAAGGATTCTAATTTTTTTTTAATTTTTCAAAAACTACTTTGATCTTTCCGCTTAATAACATAAACATTTAGGCGATAAAAAATTGTTTAATCAATATAAATATATATAAGTGTGTGTGTGTGTGCGTGTGCGTATGTGTGTGTGTGTGTATACATATATTGGGTTGGTGCATAATTATCAGGCGTTTTTGTAAGCGAGTTATTTAATAACAGTTGGTGTTTTGTTAACTTTTTTAGTAAAAATATTATTTTATTTTCAGGTTGTAAAATGCGTGTCGATAATCATACGCTCCGGAATAAATATTTAATATTGTTATGTTTCTTTTTTCATAATAAATATTATTTAAAAACGCCTGGTAATTATGCACCTACCCAATATACATATATATATATATATATATATATATATATATATATATATATATATATATATATATATTTCTTTTTAATGAAAGTAGCATTCCCTATGTCAAAATTGTAGTCAGTTTCGTTACGGGGAACAACCAACGTGTTTTGTGTTTGTTTTTTTTTTGTTTGTTTTTTTTTAAATGTCCCTTTTGTCTTCAAACAATAAAAATGACCTAATAAACTTCTATTCCTATTACATCAACAAAAGAAAAACAAGAATGATTATTGGGTTCTATTTAAAAGCACAAAGAATGTGCAGCCTTCACTATTTTCGCGAAGCGGAAGAATATATTCAAAATACTTTCAAAGCCCTATTACATATTCAATGCGAAACAAAAGGATTATAAAATATTCCAAAATAGAAAAGCTGTCGTTTCTGACAAACCCAACGAATAAATAAAAAATATTACTCTACCCACTAATTTTACCACAACTACAACTGAGAAGTATTTATCTAAACTTAACATAAATTTAAAATTTGAAACATACATAAACACAAACGCCATAAGATATAAAAATGACATCTACGTAACCATTGAAAACAAAACATACAAATTGAAAGTTAATACACACATAAACACACTAACGCCATAACGTATACACGCAATGTCCAAAAATCGAGGAGAACAGAACATAAAATTTAAAAATTTAAAAGTTGATACATAAAAACATTCAAGCGCCATGAAGGTTTCCTTCAATATTAAGCCGCATCTGTTCTCCTCATAATGCTAATGAAACATTTTCATAATGCATTCGAGCAGCCGGTGCTAGTCGATACGTCGATACATCCGGTTGGGATCAAAGTGTTTCTCTTCTAATGATAATGGTAATATTAGCCGTTTCCCCGGTGCTAGTCCATCCGGTTGGGATCAAAGTGTAGTATCTGTTCTCCTCATCTCTAATGGTAATGGTATTAGCTGTTTCGTTATAATGAAACATTCAGCCGAGCAGCCGGTGCTAGTCGATACGCTTTCCTTCACTCCCTGGCCATCCGGTTGGGATCAAAGTGTAGTATCTGTTCTCCTCATCTCTAATGGTAATGGTATTAGCCGTTTCCTTATAATGAAACATTCAGCCGAGCAGCCGGTGCTAGTCGATACGCTTTCCTTCACTCCCTGGCCATCCGGTTGGGATCAAAGTGTAGTATCTGTTCTCCTCATCTCTAATGATAATGGTAATATTAGCCGTTTCCTTATAATGAAACATTCAGCCGGTCAGCCCCTGGCCATCCGGTTGGGATCAAAGCAGCATCTGTTCTCCTCATCTCTAATGATAATGCTATTAGCCGTTTCCTTTTATAATGAAACATTCAGCCGGTCGATACGCTTTCCTTCACTCCCTGGCCATCCGGTTGGGATCAAAGTGTAGTATCTGTTCTCCTCATCTCTAATGGTAATGGTATTAGCCGTTTCCTTATAATGAAACATTCAGCCGGTGCTAGTCGATACGCTTTCCTTCACTCCCTGGCCATCCGGTTGGGATCAAAGTGTAGTATCTGTTCTCCTCATCTCTAATGGTAATGGTATTAGCCGTTTCCTTATAATGAAACATTCAGCCGAGCAGCCGGTGCTAGTCAATACGCTTTCCTTCACTCCTGATCCGGTTGGGATCAAAGTGTAGTATCTGTTCTCCTCATCTCTAATGATAATGGTAATATTAGCCGTTTCCTTATAATGAAACATTCAGCCGGTGCTAGTCGATACGCTTTCCTTCACTCCCTGGCCATCCGGTTGGGATCAAAGTGTAGTATCTGTTCTCCTCATCTCTAATGATAATGGTAATATTAGCCGTTTTCCTTATAATGAAACATTCGGCATTTATTGGCTGAGCAGTCAGTGCTACTGTCGGTTGGTTGCTGAATTCCATTAGTTGTTACCTTTCTCTCCATTATTGATGGTGCGTTTTCATCTTAAACTTTCATTTGGTGTAGTGCGGAAAGTCAACTAATTATGTCGATATTTTCTTTTCAAGTTACCTGTGCTATCCATTTTAGCTGTTGCTGCTGTTGAAAGTCCTCAAGGAATGTAGTTTTTGTTATTTGGTACACTTCTTTCTTGTGATTCTGTAGCACCGGTTCCCAATAATCGAAGAAGGTCTTATGTCTATACAATCAATGAAAAATAATACATAACATATCACATAGAATTGATGCCATGTTGTGAGAGGATGGAATCATGAAGCTACCGGAAAGATGGAGAAAATAGCGGAAAAAAATGGCACATAAGTGTTTGAATAAATCTATGTTCAAAAATCTAAATATTATTTTTGAATTTCACTTAAAAACGCTCCGAACATGTTGTATGCTTGTGGTGAGTAGTCATTTCGCAGCTGAAATCGAGCTTGCTCACCGGCGATCTACGTTCAAACTCAAGTGTCAGTAGCGGCACTTTATTCCTATATAACATTATTCAAATGTGCCTTCGGAATTTCAGTGTCACGGTTTCCGTTGTCTGTTACAGGTTTCCAAATTGGGCGCCTCGGCGTGGTGTAATGGTTAGCAAGCTTGTCTCGCTAGAACAATTACGACTGAGTAGTGAGTTCGATCCTCGCTTGTGCCACCTCTAAGCCGCGCTTAGAAAATCGACAATTTTGTTAAGGAGCTTTCTTCCTTCATGCCACGAGCGCATGAAATCAAGCGTAATACTAGATTGGCAACTAGGTACCGTCCTTTTACTGTTGAAATATTAGGTTGGTGCAAAAATAATGACGTAATAATGTCGTTTTTTGACGTATTTTTAACGTTTAAAAACGACATTATTACGTCATTATTTTTGCACCAACCTAATAGCTAGATGTGACCGTCAGTTCTATTGTAAAATTTTCTTTTCACGCTCGTTGTGGAACTCTCTTCCGCTTTCTTGCTTCCCTGCCAACTATGACCTTCAGGGATTTAAATGCAAAATTAATCGCCATCTGAACGCTGTTCTTTTAATGTCATTTCTCCTCACTAACGATTCTTCGTTTTCATTCACTGTCAGTAACCCCCTTGCGTCTTAATGACTTTATTACCTTGCTTGGGGTGAAACGATTAATAATATACATTATTCGTGTAGTTTTCTGTAATTATAAATGCATTGTATTGCTTTTATATATATTTACACGGTTCCCCGCTCTTATGCATGTATTATAACTGTCTGCTAGAGTAGCTACGTAATTTCTGTTGTAGACACACTCTCATGTACATGTGTAGTTGTTCAACACACACACACAGAGCCAATCTGTGGTTTATCCTGCCGCTATACTAAACGGACGTTAGTTATCTAGCTGAGAGCACATAAGCTGGCGTGATCATCAGTTTCAATATGGCCAGAATACTGAAAACCTGGGGTCGGCAACATACGGCGCGCGTGCCACACGAGTCACACCAACAATTTCCAATGGCAGGCAGCCGCAAATGACATCTGAACCAATAACTATTACAACGCAAAGAAGATATTTAGCTATTTCAATTTTAATATATACTAAAGTATACATACTATATATTACTGTATAAAATATATTGTAGAACAGGTTTATTGAACTTGACTTGCATAGAAATACGTATGATGTTGGCACACTGAATGATTTTAAAACCCTAAGTCGGCACATAGAAAAAAGGTTGCCGACCCCTACTCTAAACTCCGTTCAGGATTAATTGTGGCCCCAAGCGAGCAAAACCATTGACGGCTTCAAAAAAGTTACCTCTAAGCCAGTTCACGCACAAGGCTTGGTCCAACACGTGGCTTTCGGGAACTTCCCAATGCTACCGCATACTGGGCTCGACTCCCGATGTCGTCTCCTTGAAAGAAGAAAATCGACCATAGGGAGATTCGGACCTAGATGGAAAACTAACGGTCTAACTATTCGGTCACCCTCCCATTACGCATCCTGTCCTTATAGTTGTTCTACGCGGTTTCTTGTTCTACACGTAATGTCCCTTCCTAGAAACACCGGTTCTAGTGAGATCGCCGAAGTTAAGCAAGATTGAACTTGGTCAATACCTAGACGGATGACCGCGCTGGAATACCAGATGCTGTAAGCTTGAATATGTACGGGTGGTGTAATGGATAACGACTTGAAATTGGAAATCGGAGAGCAGAGTTCCAATTCCGGGTGGGTCCGTTATGTTCACTCACACGCAAATGCCCTTGGAAAACGTATGAATCCACTTCTTCTCCTCCCATATATGGGTTAAATAGTAGGACTTCTTTCAATAAATCATTATTATCTCATAAAAATTCTTACAAACTAAAAATATTTCCTGGCTTTAAACAACCTGCAAAAGTTTGATGAACCGTAAAAAAATCAATCAGTTCCGACCAAGCATAGATATGAATACAATATGGAAACCAGTAATAAGGATATTATTTACATTATTCGGACTATTGTCTTCGTCTTTGTCGCCATATTTATTACAATGTTTCGGCCGTTGTGCGCCCCGGCCTTTTTCAGGTGGTTGGAATGTCGAACTGAACCCTGTATTTCGCTCACTGGGGTAGACTGTTCTAGTTCCACCTGCCATGTCTAATGGATGTCAGCTATCAGTTATCTCCTGTTAATTCATCTTTCCAAGTTCTCTCCTACCTTAACGAGGTATTGAACTCGGTGCTCGGTAAAAATGGCAGCGGTAAAAATGGCAACGGTAAAAATGGCAAAAGTGGATAAATAGGAAAAAATGGCAAAAGTAGATAGTCATCTATATTTTTTTTCTTTTGCCACTTTTTCTTATTTATCCATTTTTGATTTTACCGTTGCTATTTTTACCGTTGCCATTTTTACCTATTTATCCACTTTTGCCATTTTTACCGTTGCCATTTCTACCCTGCCATTTTTTCCGTTGCCATTTTTACCGCTGCTTTTTTTACCTAAATTCATTGAACTCACACTCTTTGGGTCCTGTCACTGGATCTAACGCCTTTATCCACTGTGCCATGTGTCTCGAGGACACATGGCACAGTGGCAACTTGGAGAGGGGAATTAACGGGAGATAACTGACATCCATTAAACATGGCACGTGGAACTAGAACAGTCAACCCCAGTGAGCGAAATAAAGGGTTCAGTTCGACATTCCAACCACCTGAAGAAGGCCGGAGCGTACAACGGTGAAAACTTTGTAATTAATATGGCAATAAAGATGAGGACAATAGTCCGAATAATGTAAATAATGTACATAATACCTCATCTCAGAAATATAGACAGATACAGTAATAAGGAGGGCTAGAGAAAAGCAATGAATAACAACAAATTTTGCAATATAAGCTCTGGTAAAAAAAAAATACAACAATAATAACAGAAAAATTGCAATATGAGCACTGGTAAACAACGGTTGCTGAGACATTAGGTTTATAATTCCCCAAAATTCATACACTGATGTCCTCAAGGACACATGGCCAGATGGATAAAGACGTCGGTGAGATCCAATTACTAGACTCAAAGCGTTGTGAATTCAATACCAAAACTTGAGCTGAGTTAAATGGAAATAAATGAGATATCTGGTGGGTGAAATAAATGGTTTGGTTCGAAATTCCAATAACCTGAAGAAGGCCAGAGCGTACAACGACCGAAAGGTTGTGAATATGGTAATGAAAATGAGAATAACACTTCGAACAATTTAAATAATGTAAGTAATCAATTCTTCATTATATGGGGTTTAATATTCTCACACATGACAGATTTAATTATACTTTTTATTTCATGATAATATTGTTGTTCGCCGTTGGGTCGATTAATTTCAAAAAGTTACATTTCGGCAACAAGTATTCACCAAAACAAATTTGATTAGCTACAATCGACAAGGTCTGTCTGTTTAATTTTTCATTGTATTCATCCAGTTTTCGAATAACATGTCGACTGTTGGTATCGCTTGTTGCAAGAAACGTCGATCCCAATATGTAACACCTTATTGGAAAACTGGAAAAGTACAATAAAAATTTAAACAGATAAAGCTTGTGCCTTCTATTCAACCAAACATCTTTGGATGAATAATGCTGCCTAAATATATCTTATTAAAATTACCCTACATTTCTAGGATACAAAGTATTAAAACCTTCAATTCTCGCGATGAATTCCCTAATTCAGTTTCAGAAATAGATTAATAATAAAATAAAAAAAAACTAAAATTAAAAAAAGAAGGAAATTGAGGATTAAGAAAGAAGTGTGCCGTGCGCCTAGTGCAGACCCCTTAGGGATTTGGCCTCGTGTCTTTGGTGACTGTCAAAGACATCTCTCGACTGGAACTAACACAATCCGACATAATTCTATTTATCATAACTGATAAATTTGCAGCCTAAACATTTGACCGACCTTCCTTCGCAGCTTCCACAGCAGCTGCCCCGCCAGACAGGCGACCCTCCTTAATGTTTAATGCTTTTTTTCTTTTACGTTTTTTTTTTTTGGTTCTTTTGTTACGCTATCATTTTTTATTTTCACTTTTTTATGATTTTTTTTTTCATTTTTTTTTCCAGCTTGCTTTTTAAAATTCCTTCATTCAATGTTTAATTTAATTTGTTCATCCCACCCTTGTAATTTTTTTTTTTTTTAATTTTCGTTATCATATCTTTTTGTCTTCTTTTCTTTTCACTTTAACTTGATTCTTTCGTTCTCTTTCTTTTCTCATTCGCTATTATTCCCAACTTTTTTTAATATTTTCTTTCTTTTACCACTTTTACCATATATACGAAAAATATTTTTCTTCATTTTTTTTTCTTCATTCTTCACGTTCCTTTCTTTAGTTTTCTTTTCTTCAAGTTTATATTCCGGTCTGTCTAGATTTCTTTCTCCCTTCCTTCCTTCCTTCCTTCCTTCCTTCCTTCCTTTCTGCTGTCCGTTCTTTCTTTCTTTCTTTCTTTTTCGCCGCTCGTTCTTGCTATTTTTTTTACTTCGTTTTTATTTTCTTTGATTATTTCCTTTATTCCTGTCTTCATTTCTTTATTTCTTACTTCATTCCCACTTTCTTCTTTTCTTATTTTATCCCTGCTGTCATTTCTTTCACTCATTCTTACCTTCCTTTGATTGTTGTCCCCTTCCTTTTTTTCCTTCTTTCTTTCCTTTCTTTCTTTACTGCATTTCTATTTCAACATTCGTCCTTATCTTCGTGTTCCAACTGAACGCCTTTTCCAGACGAACTCGACTCGAGTCCTTATCTGCGCATGTGTCAGTGCACGTGTGCTACTATACATTACTTGATATTAATATATATATGTGTGTGTTTGCGTGCGTCTGTGTGTGTGTGTGAATGTGCGCACGCGTGCGATTTAATAAAGTCCATTGAAATAGAAACAAGTTAGTGCTAAAGTTAAACCGGGATTTAAGTGATTTTGTTGAGTAATGTAGCTTAAATGAAGATTTTGCTGTCGGGTGGGACCAATTTCAGGAAGATGAATAAGCGGGCTTTTTTTCCTTTTTCCTTATTAAGTCGAGAACTCTGACCTATTCTCTTAAAGTAAGCATTTTTATGCTTCTGTTTAGTACAGTTTAATGTATTTGAATTGCCAGCGCCGCTAATCTTGCACTATGTGTCCATTATTAAATAAAACTTATGAATTGCTTATTTCTGAATTTGAATGTGGGTGACTGAAATTGCAGGTTAAGAAAGGCCACCCAATAATCTCTCCACACAGACACACACACACACACACACACATATATATATATATATATATATATATATATATATATATATATATATATATATATATACACATACATATATATACGATAAAAATATAGTTTTAAGGTATGCTACATTTGTGGGTAAAAGTGCTCAATATCACGGATAGAGTGTATGTAAAAGGAGAACAGTCTGTTTCATGCCTGAGCGCAATCAAACAAACTGTCACCGCTCGGTATATATATATACATATATAAGTGAACATAAATGAATCTCAGGTGTCCTGACGATTGCATCTAGCATGAAACAGACTGTCTAAGTGTTGACTTCTATGTTCACTTTTATATTTACACACGCTCTATCTCTGATGTTGAGCACTTTATCCCATAAATATAGCACATCTTAAGACTATTTTCTTCATAAGACTATATTATATATATATATATATATATATATATATATATATATATATATATATATATCATACTTATTATAAAACCCAGGTTGTGTGAGTGGGTCTGTACGTTTATATATTGGATCGGATTTCCTACATTTTTCAACCGATTTCAACAAAACTTCACAGGACTACGTTAAATTACCTTGCGGTTGTTCTGACAGCGCTAAAAATTATAAAAACACAATTGTTTTTGCACGAAATCAATTTCAAAACACGATTAAGATGCATCGCTTTCGCGGAATGGAAGGGGGACAACTCATATCGAGTTATACATATTATAAAACCCAGGGTGGTTGTGTGTGTGTGTTCCTTTATATATAGGATCGGATTTCCTACATTTTTCAACCGATTTCCACAAAACTTCACTTTTTATTTTGGCAGGTAGTGTTTCTTATTGTCTTGCACACTTTTTTCTTTATTTTTACATTCAGAATGCTTTAAAAATTCCATTTACAAGACAATTGTTTATAATAAAGTTCTATTCAATCGGTAGACTCATAACGATTGAAAACAATGTTTTTGTTTGAGTTTGGGTTTGACCAATTCGTAAAAAAAACAAACAAAAAAAAACTAATTAAGACATGCGTGTCGGTCAACCTTTAACAATAATCTTTTTCAATTTTATTTTTCAGTCTTTATGATGGTCGATACTTGATCTATCTCTTACTGTTACATCCCCGGGCAACGCCGGACTCTACTGCTAGTATATATATATATATATATATATATATATATATATATATATATATATATATATGAGCAGTGACAGTATATATATATATATATATATATATATATATATATATATATATATATTCACTCTATGACCATTAGAATATAGGTCAGCTCATTGGTCTGTGTATAGAATATTTAATACGCATACGAAATAAGAATATGTATAAATATTTAATTCATTCATTTAAGCGATATTTAATGGTTACACGTGACATCACGTTGAACTAATCAGAATTTTAAGGCTCTTGTAGCCAACAAAATTTTGTGCACTGTATTGACAACATCCAATTCTTGATAATAACCGAGATGGTCAAACGTCCTTGGACGAAATCAGGAGAACACATGAACTTGAAACTGTTTATCCACAACTTTTATCACAGTGTTCATTACGTTATTCGAAAACTTAGAGGTGCAATAAAATAATTAAATAACCACACCTTCTCGGTTAATGTTAACAAAACGTGATTGGTGCAGGAAAGACTTCTATAAATATTTTTATGGTGGTTGTTCTAATGAGCTCTCCTCCTTGGTACCTCGACCGCATGAATTTAAGCGTACAACTTGGTTGGAAATTAGGTCACATCTCGTCTATGGAACTCTCTTCAAATTTCTTACTTCCCTATCACATTCGATCCACAAAAATTTAAATGCAAAGTCAATCGTCATCTCCTCTCTACCTGAAACCTGTTCTTTTAATTGTCCTTTCTTCTCACTAAAGTCTTTCCATTCTCTTTTACTTCCCGCAAGCCATTGTATCTTAGTGGCTTTATCACCTTGCTTGGTAGTGAAATGATAAAAAATCCAATTGCTATTGAAACAATGACTAAATCTCTCGTAAAGAAAACTCTTTTTGTTCATAATAGAGACGAATATATTCGAAGATGTTTTGTTGAGCGGGATCGATCGATTCATTGATTTCTTTATTTTTTATGGATTACCAACCCTTTGTGGGTTATTTGAAGCCGAAACGTAATTTCGGATTGTAATTATTTTTTTTTTTTTTTTGCACGTGAATATAGTATTAACATTTCTTTTAGCTAACAAAGTCATACAGGTCAAACTATTTGACCCATAGCATGGTGATATTTGCGCGTAAACGATTATAACGAACGTAATTGGATGTCTTAGGGGAGGACCTATTAATATAACAATTTTATTTTTTTTATTTCATTTTTTGAATCATGTCACCCCCAATAAGGTGCAAGGGGTTACTAGGAGTACAAGAAATGAGAAAACTTTAGAAGGAATCAGAAACCCAATCCTAAATAGGAAACAAGGGATAAACGGCGGATATGCAATATAATTGGCCCTGATCTGGCATCTCGTCTACAGTCACTTTCTCACAGACGCGCCGTCGCCTCCCTCTGTCTGTTCTACAAATACTTTCATGGAAATTGCTCCGAGGAGCTGCATTCGCTGGTTCCCAGACGTCATGAGTTCAAGCGCCCTACGAGGCTGGCATCCCGCTCTCAACCTTTCAGTCGAAACTCCTAAATGTAGCCGTCTCTTCTACTCCAATAGCTTCATGTCTCGCACCTCTCACCTGTGGAACTCCCTTCCCTATTCCAGTTTCCCTGAGAGCTATAATCTCCAGCTATTCAAATGTAATGTCAATCGACATCTCCAGTTGCCTTGATCTATCCACTATCCTTCTCCTCATTCTTTCCTCTATCACTCACATCTGATCTTGCTCCAAATCTTCTGTAACCCCTTGCGTTCTAGTGGCTTCCCGCCTTGCTTGGGGTGAAACGCTTAAAGAAAAAAAAAACTATTCCTGTTCAATAGACAATAAAAGAAATATCAAAAGATATTTGCGTTGTATTTTATTCTGTTGATGTTTACTAGATGTAGACGCACGGTTTTAGCAGCAGGTAGTAAAGATCGAAATCACGACTAGCGATTGTTTGCGTGACTAGTTTACAAAGGATAAACCGGGAGGAGTGTGAACCGGATGATTGTCAAATCTATCTATTCTTATTGGGGCAAAATATAGATTAATAGTAAGTAAAAGTTAAGTATTAGGTGGAGATGTTAGATTGTTGCCATATCTGGTCAGGTGTTCCGGTTATACTGGGTGTCCATAAAGTTCGTGTGCCCTTTAAATTTATAAATTGTTTAAAGTGCACACAAACTTTATGGACGCCCTGTATGTCTAGAGATTCTCAACAAAACCCAAAGAAAGGTCTGTAATTTATCGGCCCTTGCTTATCCCCTCGGCTTCAGCCACTTTCCTACCAAAATGACGAGGCTTCCCTCTGTCTTTCCTAAACATATTTTCATGGCAGTTGTTCTAATGAGCTCTCCTCCTTGCTACCTCGACCCTTGCGAGAGCTCGTTTAAGCGTATTACTAAATTCATAACTTGATCGCTTCGTTTCACTGTTGAAATAGGTAGATGTAACCGCATGTTCTATTCTAATAGTTTCTTCTCTCACACTTCTCGCCTGTGGAACGCACTTCCGGTTTCTTGCTTCCCTGTTACCTACATTCTTAAAAAAATTAAATGCAACGTCAATTGCCTTCCTAAAATGTGTTCTTTTATTGCCCTTTCTCTTCAATAACGTTTTCTCATTCTATTCCAATCCCAGCAACCTCTAGCGTCTTAGTGGCATTACCGCCTTGCTTGGGGTGAAATGATTTAAAAAAATGAAATGATTTAAAACAATATATATCTTTTATTGTGCCTAATTTATAAATCATACTTTATCATAGATATTTATTAGTGCATACGGTTCGCTGCTATCCGAGATGAGTGGGTCTTGTAACATCGCCAATAATCAATGAGGATAAGATAGATAGATAGATAGATAGATAGATAGATAGATAGATAGATAGATAGAAAAACAAACTATGGTAATTATTAAAGAAAAATAAAAGCTATAATAATACCTGCATTTTCCCAGAGTTCAGGATATATGTAGATTATGAAAAAGATTACTATCGGATCACCTGTAAAATTCACGAAGTGCCTCGCAGAAAACATTGAAAGAAATAGGAAATTGAGGATGAACTGAAGGTATCTAGATGACAAAATAATTCAAATTGCCTATAATATTTACCAGCAGAACTTGATGTCACTTAATCTCCAGCGAAAGACATTAGTTAATACTAGTGATAATTTGAAAAAAGCGATTTTTTAAATCCATGTCCCTTCAGGACTTAGGTGATCATGACTCTCCACAGATTCCTTTTTCTTATGTGAGAAATTTTTTTTTTATATTTTATTTATTCTTTTCAATTTTCGATTTTTAAGTAACGTAATAAAAATTTATTTTTGTGTCTGTATTTTGAGATGAGTTCTGATCGTATATATATAGTTTCTTTGGTCTGGGTTGGTACTAATAGCTATTTTTTCCTCCAAGCAGAGTTTGCAGGCTTTTGATTGATTGCTGTAGGCTGATGTTCTTTTCCTTATTTTCCATGATATTTTTGGCTTGATTTGATATTTGTTTTTTAATTACCCAGTTATACTTGGAAAGCATTGAATTGTTCCCGTGTTTACTATTTGTGAACGATGTTTTGTGTGCGCCGTTTCTTTGTTTCCAGCAAATATGTAAGCAAATATATGGATATAGATCCGACAGTATAAAGAAAAATATACTGAAAAAACAAACAAAAATCCTAATATGCGATTATGCTGTTTTAATGTTTAATGTCAACGTCGGACGTTTCAGTCTAATAGACCATCTTCAGAACATATTCATAAAACATCGTGACGACGACGACATGATCATATTTAAACGGAACGCTGATCTTATAAAAGATTTCAGTTATCTGTTTGGATTGGTATTGCTTTTATATCCATCGTCTTTTTCATGCTGAATTGTATATGGTCTATGTTAATTATGTTTTATGAATATGTCCTGAAGATGGTCTATTAGACCGAAACGTCCGACGTTGATATTAAACATTAAAACAGCATAATCGCATATTAGGATTTTTGTTTGTTTTTTCAGTATATTTTTCTTTATATATATATATATATATATATATATATATATATATATATATATATATATAGTAAAGATAAAAAAAATAATCCGTTGGTATATAATCCGAGTGGATCCTACTCATATAAAAATATTAAAACTGATCCACACAAGAGAGCTCGGTGTATTTGATTAATACAGAGCAATATGAATGAATAAACAAAAAACTCTTTTTTTTAGCTTATGAGGGGAATAGACTATTTCGGCAGACAATGAAAGTGGACATCTGTCTTTTCAACCCCGAAATTCGGAGAGATGTCCTGCGTCTACTATTCGGCGACCCTTATCATCGCATGTAAACTTCTATGTAAACATAACACGATCTTATCTTTGATGGTGAACTTCTTTGTCGTAATGTTCACATAATTGTTTGATAAAGGATGACTTCGAATCTGCGGTTATCTCTCTATAACCCTCTCTCACTTTTTCAGGCTAATGTTTTGTTTAGAAGGAATTTGCTGCTGTTGGGTGAAACTGTCTCTGGTGCAGCGTATTCTATGTTCAATTTCCTTTTCTCCTATACTAAATTTGTTATAACCGATGGATGAATAAAATTAAAATTGTTTTCTGTTACAATATACTATATGAAGTCGGGGGAAAAATCTGTTTATCACAGTTGAATTCCCCTAATAATAAAATCTATAGCTAATCAGTTACTGCGTCTGCTGCAAGAAAGGTTGGTTCATTGTGTCGTGCCAAAAAAAAAATTTTTCGCGCCAGAATCCATTTTGCACATTTATAAATCTACCGTTCGTCCTTGCATTAAATACTGTTGTCATAGCTGCCCTGGCCTCGTACTCCTGCTGCACATCTCGACTTCTTGACAAAATCCAGAGAAGTGTCTGCAGTACAATAGGTCCTGACCAGGCATCTCGTCTCCAATCACTTTCTCACCGACGTAAAGTGACTTCCTTATGTCTGTTCTACAAATATTTCCATAACTGCTCGGTCGAGTTTGTTTTTGTTTTTTTCCTGATGCCCCGTCTACATGAATTTAAGCGTGCTACTAGATTGGCAATTAGGTCTCATCGCCTTATTGTTGACCTATCTAGATGCAACAATCTACTCAGTTTTTTCTCGCACTTCCCACTTCTTTTTTTTTTTGCTTCGCTGATAAGTACAATCTTCAAAAATTTAAATGCAAAGTCAATCGCTCTCTTTTGTCTTCTTGAAGCCTGTTACTTTTCCCCTCAATCCTCCCCATTTTCAATCTTGTCATTCACTTTCACTCCCTGTACCCCCCCATCGTATTCTAGTAGCTTAGCGTCTTAAATTGGGTGAAATTATTTCTAAAAAAATCCAAATAACAGATTTCCTTTATTTTTATTATTTTAAACACAAACGTAATTTTTTCTCATTTTTCAGAATTTTTTTTCCATAGTTTTCCTTCAGCTTTTGTGTTTTTCTTTTCTTGGGGTGGGGTGGGGATATGCAGTTTTGGAGGGGTGGGGGGTGATACTTCCAGGTTTAATTTCTTTTTTTTAATTTCCTTTTCTTTTACTTTCCCTGGCGTCGCCCCCCCATCTTTTCCCTTCCTTATAGTGCCTCTACATTTCTGTTTTTCCATTTTCTTGATTTCTGGCATATATTATTTTCTTTTTCAGATGTCACGTTTTTATTATTTTTCTTCACTTTCCAAATGTCAATTCAATAGATATTTGAAATTTACACACACACACACATATATATATATGTATATAAATCGGTCTTTCTTTTCCTTCAGTGTTATTTCTTCCTTTCTTTCATTCTTCTTCGTTTTCTTCTTTTCCTCCCTCTTTCTTTTTCTGTTTCTTCCTTCTTGCTTTCTTTTTTCCTTCTTTCTCACTTGTTGTCTATTCCCTGCAAACTTTTCACTTTCGTTTGTTTTATTTTGTTCCTTTCCTTTCTTCGCAATCTTTCTTCCCTTCTTCCATATTTAGTGTTTTCCTTCCTTCCTTCCTTCCTTCCTTCCTTCCTTCCTTCCTTCTTTTCTTACTCCTTTATTTTTCTTTCTCTCTTTCCTTTTTATTTATTACCTAATCCTAATTTCTATTCTATTTTCTTCACTTCATTCTTCTTCCACCTCACTCTCAATTCTCGTAGCTTTTCTTTCTTTCTTTCTTTCTTTCTTTCTTTCTTTCTTTCTTTCTGTTTACTCTTTTATTTCCATCCTTCCTTCTTTTTCCCTTTCTTTCCGGTTTTATTTATTACCTAATCCTAATTTCTATTCTCTTCCCTCTCACTCTCATTTCTCGTAGGTTTTCTTTCTTTCTTTCTTTCTTTCTTTCTTTCTTTCTTTCTTTCTTTCTTTCTTTCTTCGATTGAAAAACGACATGGTTAACTACCATTCGACACGGCTCCATTAGATTCTTTGAAATTTGATACAAGATTGAATTTTCGCAATGAAAGATGTGATGTATTTTCAATGTCGTCCAATGTACTGGATGACTTTTGGAATATTTCGAAAGAAATAAAAGTTTGTCTGCAACGAGTATTAGTGTGACTTGTAAGATTTCTAACGCAAACATCATCATCAGCATCACGAGACACAACACTGGAAACAACAAAAACAACAACTCTTTATAAGAAATCCGACAAAACAAAAAGTAATATTGCAATAATATCTGAGTTAGAGCTCACCAATCTTCACTTTCCCACCTTGACAGAATTTAAAATCATTTGCACGTCCTTGTAGTCGATGAATTATTTTCAACCCATTTCCATAGACGGAACGACACAAGCCTATCTCTACTTGGTCGCTATTTCCATGGCAAATGTTCGTACGAACTATATTCCTTAACTTTACCAGTCCAGACCTTCACAACTATGTCACGTACACAGTGTCGGATCAACATCATTCCCTTCGTATTCCATAAGTAAGAAGAAAATGTCATTCAAACTGTTTCTTCCCAAGACAGATACTTTTATAGAACAGACTCCCAGAAGAATGCTTCTTCGATCCCGTTAATTTTAACATCAAGTCTAGTATCAACTGTTATCTATCGTATATATCTTCATAATCTCCACTTCTTGTTTCTTCCTTTTACGCACATACAATCACCTCATCCAGTAAACTCTACTTTGAGTGACACTTGTGCCTTATATTGGCAAAAACAATAGTATAAAATAATATTCATTTACTGTATGTATGTTACCTCTTCATTCAATCTTGAGTAAAATGACTGCTGCAATTGGTAGTTCATATATATATATATATATATATATATAATGAGAAAGAAAATAATATAAAAATTCGAGCCATCACTTTAACACCTCAACACCTCAACCAAACTGATATCAACAAGCACTATTGTTTCACTCTTTTGCCTCTCCTATCTTTTTTTATACGTCCCCCGTGAAATGTACCTTTTTTTTCAAGCAAATCGAACAAAGAAGTGATGTTCCACGTGCGGCTTGCTTACAAACAGAATTGTTCCTAACCATTTTGGTTCTCACCAGTCGAGTTCCAACTAAATGCATCGAAACGAAGTTGGATCTCTGTCGTGAGTAAATTTTTTTTGTTTATATGAAAAAATTATAACATATATATATATATATATATATATATGGAAGACCCTATATATGGCAACAGGACTCTTCACCAAGCCACACAAGCAGGAGAACGCAATCAAAATTACTACAACCACATCACCCCTTACATCTTGCCACCTAACTGCCCAGACTGCCACCACCTTGATTATTATGTCACACAATTACATGCCTATGCACGCGCCTTACGTTGCACCTATCCAACCACGGCTCTATTAGAACCCATTAAAACATACACACAACGCACACACCCAATTAAATTGAAAAAAATAAAATCATGCTTGATAATGGCTAAAAGTACACACACACACACACACACACACACACACACACACACACACACACACACACACATATATATATATATATATATATATATATATATATATATATATATGTAATCATTCATTCGAAAATTCAAAATAATAAAATGTTATAAAATCACTACAAAATAGCTATTTGTTTCAACACTTCTGGTGTCTTCTCAAGTGATGGTGTTGTTTCTACATTTAACACCATCACTTGAGAAGACACCAGAAGTTTTGAAACAAAATGGCTATTTTTGTAGTGATTTTATAACATATTATATTATAAATGATTATATTCGCTCTACTCTGTACTGAGCACTCTTTTAAGAATAGTATTTGTTGGTTATTCGAATTTATTCCGTATACACCAATCATATACTTATATTTATATATATATATATATATATAATTATTTATTTAAAAACATTTATAACATAAATATGTTATAAAATCTCTACAAAAAATAGCCATATATATATATAATAGCCATATATATATATAATATATATATATATATATATATATATATATATATATATATATATATATAATATCGCCCATTTTTCTGTGTGTATGTCTCTGTAAATGTGGATGTATATATCTATGTGTATATATGGATATGTCAAGGTATTTCTGTGTACATGTGTATTATATTTAAAACTACTTATCAGATGTGAATATTTGTATTTGAATTATTATATTACTACATGCCCCGTAAATAAAATGCTCCACTATCACTACAGTTAGGTAAAAATATTAAATTATTGTACAACGTTCAATTTTCAATCAGCACTTAACTATTGCGTTGTGCATCCTATCCCAGCGTTGTGCTACCGATGAGGAAAAAAATAATTTCATTATTAATATATATATATATATATATGTGTCTGTGTGTGTGTGTGTGTGTCTAATTTCACATATACTCTCGTAGATTAATTCAGAATTAGATTTCATCAGAATCTTAAATGACGTCCTTTACCATAGTGACATATCGTGTGTTAGCCTACATACTGGTTTAATAAAACGAAAAATGAAAACATGTCGTACAGAAATCGGAGAGGAGAAGTGTAGGCAAAATATAAGCTTCATTTATTCTCACTATAATCCCAGCGGGATCTCTCACCCCTCATACTCTTTTTTTTTTATATATATATATTTTACTTCAGCCTAGTCCTTGCCCGACGACGCCACCGTCCTATCGGCGTTTTTTCGTCTTGTGGATTCCTTGTTTCTGTTCAACACCTTTTATTGTTTTTGTCGTTGTTTTGTTTATATGTTTGCTTTTTTTTCCTAATATTATTATGATTGCTTCTTTATTTATTCGTCTATTTAATTTCATCATTGGAGACTTTTTCTGCGTGTATAAGTGGAGGTTTAATGGCACGAAATCTACTCTAAAATGTAATATCTTTTTCATGACATTTTTTCCGAAATCTAACCGCTATTGCTGCCATTCGAAGTTAGATAAATTCGTCAATTTGTTCATTTTCAAAATTCTGAATACTACTACTAATATTAGTAATAATAATATTAATAATCATACTACTACTAATAATAATAATTATAATAACAAATGGGCCAATATCTGCACTGGAAAATATGCAACTTTTATAGGAAGGAAACTGCAAGAAACTGGTATGAACATCACCCATACCTGGTTACAGTGACAGGACCTGTAACGATTTTATAGGACATTGCAATACACAGACAGAATAATCAAAGTTAATTGTACAGGCATCGTGATCAAAGATCACAAGAAGAGAATGCGCCTTTTTATTGACTTGGCTGTCCATGCAGATTTTAATATATCTTTGAAGATCTTCAAAATAAAACAAACTATCACGATACAAGGACCTTGAAGTGGAAATAAGAAAAATGTGGCCAATGCGGACATCAATAATTCCCGTTGGAGCCTTTGGATTGATTAGAAAAGGTTACGACAGATTCACTGAAGGGATTCCTGGTAACCAATGCCTTAAAGAAATGCAAAAAATTGTACTCACAAGTACAGCTGACGCATTACGAAGAGCTTTATCTATGTAAAATGTGTGTAAGCTGAAGTATTTTAAGTTTTGTTGTTTTGTCCTTTTTTTTTTTTTTTTTTTGCAAAAATGATGTGTAAATGTCATGAAGCCATTTCTGATCTTAGATCTCTGGTTGGAACCCGGAAGGAAATGTGTATACAACGGAAATCCAAGGAAATAATAATAATAATAATAATAATAATAATAATAATAATAATAAAGAGGTACCAAGACCTGGCAGGGTAAATCAGAAAAATATACCAAGCAACAGTTGAAGTTGCCCCTTTTGTTTCTGTCGCATCCGGACAATTTCAGGTAATCTTTCCGATTCGCAGGACGTCTTGAGGATACCCGAGATCATTGGAAATGATAAGATGGCAGCGTTGCTTGGAACAGCTCATGTACTAGGAAAGTGTTCTATCTCTGTGCTGATTGTATGAGTTGGTATATGACCCTCATCTTCTTAGATGATGATGATGATGATGATGATGATGATGGTGTTATATCAGCTCCAAGACGTGGCGATCATGGCTCTCCAAAACTTCTTGTTCTTTGTGGCTTTTTGCAGGTTTTCACCCTTTGCTAAGGTTCCTACTCCATCGAAAGAGACGGAGATAATATCAGATAATAACAATAATAATAATAATAACTCTTGCAAGGCAATAATTTATTTGCCTCAAGACGTCTTGGAGATTGTTTTGGGGTGCGCAGATGGTAGCCTGGCTTGGAAAAGCTCGTGTGCTGAGGAAAACTTGGTGTGTTTCTAAGTTAATTTAGCTTTTCCTTCCGCTTGTGCTGTCGCGAGGAGACACAGTCGTCTGTCAGCAACAAGGCGAGTGGCCTGAGATATCTCGTGGGCTCTGAGAGTGTCTGCCACTGAGTTGCCCCAGTGTCTTCTTGGTCTGCCTCTCTCTTTCCCCAGCCAGAGTACCTGAGGATGAATGCTCATAGGGTTGGTTGGTTGATAGGTATACGAGTAAGGTGTCCGAACGGCTTCACCGTCTCTCGTTCGATGTGTTGTATGATTGGTATTGATCCTACCATATTTCTTATTGTGTGTTTCTAAACCGCGTTAAAAGATGAGTTATGATCATTATCACTTGGCCGAAACATCTAAGAGTCAGAAAGGATATCAAATAATAAGAACATTTTTCTTTACGTTACTCAACTGCCTGTTGAATCAAGTTTGGCTGAAACGCAAAATATTGCATTCATGATTACACCCCATACTCTTTGCCAAGTTCTATTAATGTGATCGATTATGGATTCTATAGTACTGGAAGCTGCATGCGCATTCTCATATATTCACAGATGCTTTAGAATTTTCCAATGATTTCTTTTTCATATTTTGAAGGTTCTTCTCTGAATTTACTGGATTTTACCAAAGGCAAATAATTCTAATTTTTCAGCTTCTTCATTTAATATGCTTACACACTTTAACTGTACATATATCTCATCTGAACGGATACATACACATTTTAATGAAAGTGCAATCTCATCTGCTTAATCCAGTGACATCATACAATTAAAAAGAAATGATGCTGGGAAAGTCAGCCAGATATACAAACAATATTTTCTAATGATTTCACCCAAAGCAAGGCAATAAAGCCACTAAGACGGAAGATGTTACTGAGTGTTAAAGAATAGGAAAAAGAAAAAATAACACTATTAAGGAGTTAGAACCATAAAAGAACAGGAATTAAGGCAACAGAAGATGACGATTGACATGCCGTTTAAATTTTTGAAGACTACAAAGCAAGAAGTCGGAAGAGTGGTTCACAAGCGAGAAAGGCGATAGAAGAAACTGTTAGCATAGAACTTACGGTTAGATCTAGCCATTTCAACCTTAAAATTGATGAGACCTTAGCGTCAATATAATACTACGCTTAAATTCAGAGTCTATAGAGACGAAGATTGCGGAATCTGAGAGCTGAGTTCGAAATCCAGTCGAGTTCATTACATTCACTTAGGTGCCCTTGTCCCTGACAAATATATGAATCCAACACTTCTCGTCTTAGTTATGGGAGGGATGGTTTGGTTTGGTTTGGTTTGGTTTTTTACAGCATATCAACCTCAGTGGGTTATTTAATGCCGACAAGTTTTTTACAATAGATTTGTATGAATAGAATATGTATTCTTTGTAACAAATCAGTTTTTATATCAAGTTTTCTTGAGCTATTTTTGTAAAGAGCTTTTTTGTCAAGAGTCTGGTTTCATTTGTGTATTCTTTTCATATATTCAGTTGGTACAGAGATTGATTTTATTTATATTCGCATTTGGTTTATATTTTTTGGTAGATGCCCTCTATTTTAAGAAATGATATTATTTCATTCACTTTTGCTTTCTCAAACATGTTATTTAAATAATAGCATTTTCTTCTTGAGAGAGCAAGGTTTGAACACTCGGTTAATATATGTTTAATAGTGTTATGGGACCTTACCCATAATAACATAATGGACTATTCCATACGTAATAAATACTGCGACTCAAGAGGAAGCAGAGAGTTGAGTTCAGTCTGAAGTCGGATGACCGGCTGACCTCTCTGCCTTCGGGCGGGGAGGAACACGAACGAGGCTACGCCGAAGAGCGGAGTCTTTTTCGGGAAGGTAAACCTACCCTGAACCCGTTTATACGGGTTCAAAGGCATATTTTTGGCCGAGCCCACGGGCTCGGAGATCCCACGTTAAACCGGCCTTGTGCCACATGATGCCCTCGTGGGGGGATGACTAAATACTGTTGAGTTCAGTCTGAAGTCTGGAGTGAAGTCCGTCAGGAGTCAGTCAGTCGAGTCAGAGGCAGTCCGAAACAGAGTCGCGTTCAGACAATTACTACTAAACCTGATTGTTCGTACTAACATTTTCTTCTTCTCTGTATATATTCCTGTTTGTAATATATCTGTGTTATTCCATATCCGTATTCGAGGTTTTGGAGGTTTTGTCCATCTTGGGGTTGTGGCTTTCCACCTGGATTTCTTCCACTTTTTCAAATCGGTTTTTGAAGAGGTACTTGGTCACTGTGAATTTCTGCTTTTTGTTTGGCTGGTTCTGTTTCTGTTTTTTGTTTTTTGGTGGGGATAAGTTTTTAAGCCTATCTTTGATAGTTTTTGGTGGACGGATTGGTGATCGTTGTAACCTTTGTATTGAAGGAGATTTTGTATATTTGGAGGATTGGTTTGTGTTTGAGCGGTAGATTATGGTTTGCTTTGGTTGTATATATATTTTCGTTATTTATTATTTCAATTCTTTCATTGGTTTTCTTTTGTGGTCCAGTCTGCACTATCTCCTTGGGGTATATGTCCTTCGGGTAGTTTTGAAATTTGGGCCAGTTATTTCGTCCTAAGTGTGAGAGCTTCTCAATGAGGGCTCTGTATTTGTCAGATTGACTTTCTACTGCTTGCTTTGCTTCTAGGAATGAGACATTTCATTTTTGTTTCACCTCGATTATCTCCCTTTTCCTTTTCTAGATGTCACGTGATCGTGATTATGCTGAATGGTTTTCCTGGCAGTTAGAACATCTTACTTCATAGTGGCATTCTTCTTCCGTGTGGACGGAATACTTTTGGCTACATTCTCTACATGTTTGGCAACTTCTGCAGGTATCTCTATGATGCCCAATTTTTTGGCACTTAAAGCACCTTAGTGGAGTAGGAATGCATTGTTCTTATGGCTCAATATTAAACCCTTTTTTTGTTTTCTTGGGGATTTGAGGTGTGACAAAATTAAGGATATACGTGTCTGTCGTGAAGGCTTCTTCTTTCCATTTTATCGTGCTTCTACAGTAAGCACTGACTCCTTGAGTTCTTAAGGCAGATGTTGTTTCATGAGGTATGACCAGAGACAACTCTCTGCTTCTAATGACTCCCTTAGAAGTATTCAGTCTTTCATGGGGGAAGGTTTTTATTTTGGTGTTATGAAAGGTCTTTATCTTCATTAAACTTTCGGCGTGTTTCCTAATTTCTGTTTCTCAATTTCTTAACTGTTTTGGGGATAAGCCTACTGGGTAGCAATTTTTCAATCAAGAAAAGAAAGATTTTGCCAGAGGAGTTTCATCTAGGGACGCGAAAACAAGTAATCTTGGAAATTCAATACTTTTTCAGAATTAGTGTTTGAAACATATCTTTTGTTTTTGTTTGTTTGTTTTTATTTTGGTTGTTCATTATTTTGATATAGAAAAATATTCACTGTCTGTGCTCCCTACCCACATCGAAGCCCGACATTGGGTTGTGTCAAGGGGGAAACTCAGTGGCCTTGACTGATCAGGGCTGCACAAACCAGTATACTCGTATTCGGGAGATACTCTGAGCACTAGTTAAACAATTTGTTGCACTTCCCAAATACGTATACAAACTGGTTTGCTTACAGCCCTGTCTAAGTCGAGATCTCTCAGCCATTGCCTTCTAACGCCTATAAATTGGACAGAGATGGTATTTTATCCAGATGTATATTTGGAGTATTTTATTTAGTTATAAAGTATTGCATAAATTGATATAGTTATAGGCGCTAAGGTTTGGCACGACCATCCGATTGATAGGGTCAGGCCTCTCCGAACGTCCATCTAGTCCAAGTAAGAGCCAAAGTGGTGTTTTGAAAAGTAGAAGTAACTAACCGTAACTCCTGAAGCCCTCAACCACCAGGATCGCATACCAGACATTACGGGTTGCCACCCACGGCAAGCAGGTAGGTGGAGGGTCTTATCCCTATGCAGAAATTCACTTGGCGTATTCTGACGCCATAGTCAACAGGGCGCGGGGGGAGGGGTATAAGTAGTAGGACAGACTGAGTTCAATAGCGTTGAGTGGCAACCAGCCTAAGAGAAGGAAAACTCTTAATTCAAAACTGTGTGTAGCACTGGCAAAGCCAATACTAAGCAGGATTGTTCGAACTGACTCGATTATCCCGACTACAATCGATTCCTACATAGAGGAAAGTTCATCAAAACACTTATCAGGACGTTACATTACGGCAGTTGGAAAGTGACTGAAGGCTGGATGCCAGATCAGGAACAATAATATATATATATATATATATATATATATATATATATATATGTATGTTTGGGTTTATGTCAGTTTGTGGCCCTGGGTTTCCCAAAAGTTGGTCTGACGATCACAAACGCGTGAAACCCAGAGTCACAAACTCACATCAACCCAACTTAATATGTTAGGTCTATCACTAACATTGAGCGCTTTCCAATAAGTACGGCGCATATATAAATAGTATATATAATAAATTGCATATATACATTGGGGGGAAATAAATATTCGTACACTTGAAAAATTGTATTTTTATAAATTTAAAAACAAATCTCGGCACATTTCATGTATAAAGACACATACTATTAAAAAATAATAATAAAGAATTAATTAATATATTTAATAATGAAGAATTAATTCTTATTCTAACAGAAATTAATGCATTTTTTTTAAATCTAACTGGTGAAAAAAGTATTCGTACAAATCAATTATTAGAATAAAATAATCAATTAATCATGAAAGAAGTATATTCTAGAATGTTCCAGTAATGTTATCAGTAATTACAGTTAACGCTATTAGCCATTATCAGAGCATTCTGCAATTTCTAGTCTTACGAGAAGGTTCTAATAATTCCTAAAGGTAAAGAATTGACTACTTCACAAAAACAACACATTTTGTCTCTTTGGAAAGATGGGAACAGTTACAGAACGATTTCTAACAACCTGAATATTCCTCTTACTACAATTGCTTCGGTCATTGCAAGGTTTAAAACTCGTAACAGCGTCGAAAACCAAAGACGAACAGGTGTTCCGAGGAAGATTTCTCTAAGATTAGCAAGGATATTAGGACGCCAGATCCAACAAAATCCACACGTTACCCGAGAAGAGCTGCAGGAACATCTGCGTGCATTATGGATTAAAGTAACCAAGCGTACAATAAGTAATGAACTACACAAAAACAGTCTGAAATCACGCATCCCAAGGAAGACTCCACTCCTCTTGAAACGACACAGAGATGCTAGGCTAAAATTCGTTAGAGAGCATAAGGATAAAGAATATTCGTTTTGGGAAAAAGTACTATGGACAGATGAAACTAAAATAGAGTTGTTTGGCCATAATTATCGAAATCATGTGTGGAGGAAGGACGGTGAAGCCTACTTACCAAAGAACACGTTGCCAACTCTAAAGTTTGGTGGTGGCAGTATCATGATCTGGGGCTGTTTTTTCTGCAAAAGGTGTTGGCAGAATATCAATAATAGATGGCAAGATGAATACCGAAAGATACCAGAAAATCGTGAAAGACAATTTAATGCGTTCTGTTGAGAGACTTCGGCTACCTCCTGATTGGGTTTTCCAACTGGATAATGATCCAAAGAATACCGCTACATCTCCAAGGAAATGGTTAGCTTAAAGTAACGTTGATGTCTTGCAATGGCCAAGTCAGTCCCCAGAATTGAACCTAATCGAGAATTTATGGCGATATTTGAAAATTCAAATTGGGAAAAGAGCACCTACAAATATCAAGAATTTGAAGACAAATATGCTAAGAACAATGAGACAAAATACCACTCAATGTGTGCAAATCATGAGTTGAGATGTACAGGAATAGACTGGTAGCTGTTGAACTCAATAAAAGATATTCCACAAAGTATTAAATTAAGTTAATATGCTTTTTTTTTGTTTTGTACGAATACTTTTTTCATCAGTTAAAATGCAAAAATGCATTAATTTCTGTTAGAATAAGAATTAATTAAGTTTATTACTATTTTTTAATAAAATATATCTTTACACATATAATGTATCAAAATTTGTTTACATTTTCACATTTATAAAATACAATTTTTCATGTGTACGAATATTTATTTCCCCAATATATATATATATATATATATATATATATATATATATATATATATATATATTTATATTTGTATTTATATACATACACATTTCACACTCACACACACATACATACATACATATATATATATATATATATACATATATATATATTTTATATATATATATATATATATGATATTAGATGGCAATTGGAAAAAAATCTTTTTTTGCCGACGCGTTTCGTCTTAAGCCAAAAATAAAATCGAATTGTTCTTTTTTGTTATAGTTACATTAAAAATTACAAATTTAAAAAGCGAGAGACGCTTCTGAGTAAGCCTCTTTTTGGTTAATGTGAATTTCCTTTATACTAAGAGTTTTTTTTTCCCATATTGACAATATAGTTAAATTCCCAGAACAAATCTAAGATTTTTTTCCAATTGTCATTTTATACCAATTTGTTTTGTCCACAGAATTGGTGTGGGAATTTAACTATACATACTGTTGTGTAGGAACCTACCACCCCTCTTGAAGATGAACTCGTCTACAAACAAGGACGTTAACTAGTGGCATGTCAAAAGACAGTGTAGAAGAAGTTCTGGGCTGAGTTAGTTATAGACTACTCAGGCGATATCTGTACCAACTTACCAACCGAATAAACCCCATTTTATTGTTAAATGTTATTTGGCGTTTGTCTTTATTAACCCCAAATTAACATCATAAATACATACATATATATATATATATATATATATATATATATATATATATATATATATATATATATATATATATATATATATATATATATATATATATATTGTGGCAGAAATACATCTCAAATTTTAAACTGCCACTAATGTGGGGCTAGTGATCTTAAACAAGATGTAATCGTGTTATATCATCTAGCTAATGTCTATTATCTAGAAGATATAACACGAATGATGTAACCATTAGTTACCTTCATAGCTTGAACCGGGGCACACTGTGCGCTCGCTGTTAAAACGTTTTTTAAAACTGATGAATGTGTAATTGCAAAACAGAGACCTTTTCGGACTCATTTCATGTTACATCGAAATTATGCTCTTACGGGCAGAAATCGATATTACTTTGGGCTGAAAATTCCAGGTCCACATGTTCAGCTTAAAAAAACACACACACACACACCTGCAAGACGTCGAACTTCTGGGTGATGTAAGACGTTAGAACAAAAACCTTCCTTAACAGCATGTAGAGAATAGATGCCAATATTTGGAGAACGTCATTTTAAAAGCAAATGAATAAAAGCTGTAGCCCTTTGTTTAACAATGAAATAATTTTTTTTAATATAGCAGTTACCTTAGTCATTTGTCAATCTTTAAGATGGGCCAGCTATTTCTTTCGTACCCATATATATATATATATATATATATATATATATATATATATATATATATATATATATGGTGGGTTAAGGATTGAACTTTTTTTTTCATATATATATATATATATATATATATATATATATATATATATATATATATATGTATGTATGTATGTATATTTTGAAATTAGTCTTTCCACACTCCTTTTTAACTTTCAAATGAGGTAACGATTTGTTTTCAAATTTCCAAAATTAAACATTTTCATCATATGTTATCTACTATCGCCCGAAGAGGAGCAATTATAGTTTCGAAATATGAAAGATTTTGTGTAGCGATGTAAAATGTTTTATTTTGAACTCTTATAATATATATATATATGTGTGTGTGTGTGTGTGTGTGTGTGTGTGTGTGTGTGTGTGTTTTAATCAATATGGCGATTGACGGTGGGAGAAAATACGTTCATTTGTCTTACGTGTAAATATTTGTTAATTTGTGAAAATCTTAAATCTCTATTTAAAATCAAATGAATTAAAGTGAATTTTAATTTTAATTTTATTACAAAATGTGTCATTTTTATTCCAACATTATGGTTAAGAAATTTTTAATCAAATAATTTGTGAATTAATTTGAAAAAGATAATTATTCGCATTTCTCTTAGTCCTCGGATTAATATGACGTTGTAGTTCTGGTGTAACTTATTTTAAATCTTAAAACAAATATTTAATATTTCTGCTATAAATATTCTTAGTGAAAATTTAAACATCTTATTTAGTCTTGTAATTTTCAGCTGCATTTTGCGATTTCAGACTTTTTTTTCTTTTTTTTTTTTTTGTAGAGCGGGTTAAGGCTCAAGTTGAATTTGCTTTCTCATCTTTACTATATGCCTTCCTAGATTAGACGTGCTTTCTCGTTCATCTGCTGTTAACAACAATTTACATAATACTTTTTTGATGTAATATCAACCAGCGAAAGTTGAATACGGTGTTTGGACTGCGGATACAATCATACAAAGGGAGTGGCAAGGAATTAAAGTTTGAGAGAGAAGCAGCATTAGGGCTTGGAGCAGTCATGGTAAATGTTTTTGGAGCTGTGGAAGTCGCACCAAAGCGTCGGGTAGAAGGATTTTTTTTTTTTTTTTGTTTTTGGTAAAAACTAGGGAGAGTAAGAAGATAGGAGTGAATCGGTAACGGAATTAAATGGCAGGGAGTTAAGTGTATGTAAGAAAAGAAGTCTATATACGTATGTAAGAATATTTTATGATAGCTTCAGTTGTAGCAATGGTGGTTGAAATCAAGTTGGAAAGGATAACACGAAAAGAAGATGGTGGCTGAGGTAAGCGTAAGATGACGAAATACGGGATTTTAACACGAAAATGAAAACAAAAAAGAATGAGGAAAAAAAGGACTGTGAAGGACGAATATAGAAGAAAACTTTAAACTGGAAAAGAACGTAGATTAAGGAAGAAATAGTGAAAGAAAATAGGAGGCTTGCGGCCTTATCATGTTCAAACATTGGTTCCCGTACGATCATTATAGTTTTAAAAAATGGGTGCCCGCTTGAGAATACCAGGTTCTGTAAGCTTGGGTGTACGGGTGGTGTAATGGATAATGGCTCGGAATTGAGCGGAGTTCCAATTCCAGTTGGGTTCGTTATATTCACTTACGCGCGAATATCCTTGGGAATGGTATCAATCTGCCTCTTCTCACTCTGCTAGGAGTTAATTAGTAAGTGTAAAGAGTACTCGCTAAATCATTATTACCTACAATCTAAAAATATGTTTGGGCTTTAAATGACCTGCAAAAAGGTTAATAAGCCGTAGAAAACGAGTTACCCCACCAAAAAAAAAGGCAGAAAAACGAATGTAGATAAAAAGAAAAAAACAGTGGACGAAAAAATGTAGAATATAAAGAAAGAAAAGATTTACTATTTTTTACGGTTTATCAACCCTTTGCTTGAATTAATTTTCACTGCTTAAGTATACCTATGATATTTGACAGTATCGGAAATGAAATCTGCAAAATGAGTTTAAATTCCAGCGGCGGTAGTGTTTCCGCAGTTTAATTTGCCAGTTTCAAATCACATTCCCACCGCCATAATGTAACTTTCCTCTGCCTTTTCTATAAATATTTTCATAGCAATTGACTGGTGAACTGCTGTCCCTTATAGTACCTAGACTTCTAATTTAAGTGCAGTACTAGATTGATGGTAAGGTGTCATAATTTTACACTTGAATTGGCTAGATGTAACCGTAAGTTCTATGCTACTTGTTTCTTCTATCGTCCTTTTCGCTTGTGAAACTCTTATCCGGCTTCTTGCTTTCCAGTCAACATTGATCTTGAAAGATTTAAATGCAATATCAGTCGTTATCTTGTCTTCTTAATCCCAGTTCTTTTATTGTCCTCGCCCATTAATAGTAGTTTTTCTCATATTCTATAACACTCAGTAACCCGTTGCGTCTTAGTGGCTTTATGTCTTTCTTGGGGCGAATTGATATTTTTTAAAATTCTTTTTCCTTGTAATCTTTTATCTATGAAGAAGAGATGTTATTTTTGTCTTTTATTCTTCAGTCACATATAAAAATATTTTTGGATTTATATATATGAAAGTGAATATTTTAGAATATATTTAATATTAAATCGTATTTATTTAACATCTTTACATAAACATTACGTCAATTTATAAATGCAAATTTATTTTAATAATTTTGCTGTATACTTTTTTCCTCCTGGAACTTGGACGACGTGTGTTTAAACGTATTACTACATTGGCAAATAGGTCCCACCCTTTTACTGTTGAGTTAGTTAAATGTAACTGCTAATATTACTCCAAACGTTTCTTTTCTTGCATTTACCGCCTATGGAATGCCCTTTCGTTTGCTCGTTTCACTGATAACAAAAATGTTAAATGCTACGTCAGTCGCCATTTTCTGTCTTTTTGAGACCTGTTCAACTTATATCCTTTCCTTGTTTCCTCTTATACTCAGTCTTTTCTCCCACCGTCACTCTCTTTAAACCCTTTTGTATTAGTGGCATTTCCACCTTGCTTGAAGTGAAATGTTTAAAAATACCGTATGCACTCGAGTAACATACGAGTTTTTATGTTCTGCTTTTAACGAAAAAAAAAGGCGGTTGAAGAGGTTAAAAACCATAGATTTTCTTTAACCGGTTGTACTATACACACAGGTAAAATTTTTCTGTAAAGATTAAATTCATGCAAAAAAAAAAATCAGGTGTTTCACTATACACGAAATCGGCTTTTACACGAGTATAGTTATTTTCTAAAATGTGGCACAAGGCCTAATGTCGGGGGCACCTAGTGAGGATCGAACTCACTTTTCAGTCGTAACTGGTCTAGCGAGACAAGCTCGCTAACTATTACGGTATTTATTTCTGTTAGAAATACAGAAAATGTGGCACAAAGCCTAAAAAATGGGATGGGAAAAAGGACGGTCTTCATTTGTCTTAACTTTAAATTTAGCTAGCCGCCAACACTGACCCAAAGATACAAACAATATTCCTAAGATCAAAACAACACACTCTTACTAACCTTTTTTACTACATCCACCATAATACCCCATTGTCTCAATGAAAATCCTAAATAGCTTACATATGTACAAATCGTCGTCTGTGGGGGTGAGGGGAATAAAACAACAAGCTAAAAAAAATCCGCAATGAGTATGTACAATATGAATATAATCTATTTACAAGAAACTAAACAAAATCATGTTAGTAATAAAACCCCGTCACAATCTAACCATTACACCACGACAACATGCCCAGACATGTCTATATAGAGTATTTCAAACAGTATAAGTACCTTAGACGATCTGTCTCGGGTCATACAATGTCCAATAGTTTATTTTTTGTTTGTTTTTTGTTTGTTTGTTTTTTGTTTTAAGCATTTCATGCCAAACAAGACGAGATGCCACTAGGATGCAAAGGGTTACAGAGAGTGAGAGCAAGAGTAAAGAGGCGTGATAGAGGAAAGGATGAAGAGAAGGACAAGGAATAAATCAAAGCATCTGGAGATGTCGATTGATATTATATTTGAATAGTTGGAGATTATAGCTATCAGGGAAACAAGTAATAGAAAGGGATTTCCACAGACGGGAGCCAGACATGCGAGGACATGAAGCTACATTGAACCGTTTCGACAGAAGATCGACCAGGCACGTTTAAAGCATGCAGTCTGAAAAAGTTGGAGCAGTTACCGTGAAAGTATTTGTAGAAAAGACAGAGGGAGGCAACGACACATCTGTGAGAGAACGACTGTAGACGAGATCGCAGATCGGGGCCAATCACATTGCAACGAGATGCCAGACGCGGGGTAACGATTATCAAACTTGTCTCGCTAGATCAATTAAGACTGAGTAGTGAGTTCGATCCTCACTGGATGCTCTCTTTCAATTTGATCCCTAGCGAGACAAGTTTTATAATCATTGCCCCGCATCTGACGGAGCCCAACCTTCCCCAAGATGGCTTTGAATTCAGAATTATCCTTCTTCTAGACCGGTCGCCAACCAAGGCCGCCGGCTGTTCTGTTATTTGCCCATAGCTGAGAGGATAAAAAATAGATTAATACTTTTTCCAACAGTATTTGCGCGTAAGCAAATATAACGAACTCGACTCTACGATTTCTCAGTCTGAGCTGCTATCCCGTACACCATATCCTGACGCAGAAAGAGGGCGCTTTGACGTGGTGTAATGGTTAGCAAGCTTGTCTCGCTAGATCAGTTACGACTGAGTAGCGAGTTCGATTCTCAGAGTGTCCCTTCATTTTGACCTTGAGTCACAACTAAGCTATGCTTAGTAAATTGCTGGGGCACCTCGGCGTGGTGTAATGGTTAGCAAGCTTGTCTCGCTAAAACAATTACGACGAATCGTGAGTTCGATCCTCACTGGGTGCCCCCATAATTTCAGCCTTGTTCCACATCTAAACTACGCTTAGATAATCAATATACTGACGCAGAAAGATGGTATAATTAAAATAAAATAAAAACAATAAAACAAAAAAACGACACGATTTAAAAAAAATGCTGAACCTGGCATCGCTCAAAACATACAAAATAATGCCTCTAAAACGAAACTGCTCTCATTTACCCAGCATAGAGAACCCTCCCTGCCTTTCATCAGGATGGCTGATGCCCAACTCCACGAGAGCGCCTCTCTGCGTCTGCTTGGTCTCACGCTGTCCACTGACCTGAAGTGGAACAACTACATTGGATCAATAGCTTCATCTACCGCAAGAAAAGTTGGTTCTCTGTGACACACCAGAAGATTTTTCTCGCCTGAGTCCATCCTTCAATTTTACAAATCAGCCATTCATCCTTGCATGGAATATTGCTGCCATATATGGTATGGTGTTCCCGCTGTTCATCTCGATGTCCTCGACAAAATCCAGAGACGGATATGCAACGTGATTGGTCCTGATCTGGCATCCCGTCTACAGTCACTTTCTCACAGACGTGCTGTGGCTTCCCTCTGTCTTTTCTACGAGTATTTTCATGGCAACTGCTCCGACGAACTACTTTCCCTGGATCCCAAACTGCATGAATTTAAACGAACTACTAGGTTGGCATCTCGGTCTCACCCTTTCACCATCAAAACGGCTAAATGTAGCCATCACTTCTACTCCAACAGCTTCTTATCTCGCACCTTCCGTCAATAGAACTCCTTTCATATAACTTGCTTCCCTGATAGCTATCATCTTCAAATATTCAAATGTAATGTCAATCGACATCTTCTGATGCCTTCATCTCTGTCCTTCCTTATCCTTTTCCCAAACACTCCCCTTTACTCTTACTCACACTCTCTGTAACCCCACCCTTTCGTGCTAGTGGCATTCCCGACTTGCTTGGGGCGATTTGTTTTAAACAAAAATAATGGCTTATGAGAGTTGAAACTATTTATATTCAAATTTATCCTGAAACCAGGAAAATTATTTCAAATATAGAAAATGTAAATAAAAATTACATTACAAAAGAAGTTTTGTTAGTCTGTAGCTAAACTGTCTGAGCTACAATCTATTGTTCTTGTCTTGTTAGTTGATATGTCCCGGAAAGGGATATATTTGTTCTAAGTAGCAAAGTGGTTGCTGACTACTGTAACCGGGTAGGACAGTCTAGCAGGTAACCGTAATGGACTGGTCTTCGTTGTAGTGGTACGCAATAGGCACAGGCAATAGGCGTCGTCCTGTACCTCCGCATCAATCTGTATTTATGGCTGACACCAACCAATCATATTATTGTGAGGGGAAACCCACGTGTATGCATATTCATTACATCATTAGTGTATATGTTCGTCACGAACATTCATCTGAAGCGGTTAGGAATCACAAATTACTATGAATGGTGAAGAGGTTTGGTGATGTCCCGTGCTAAATCCTTGATTGTATGCCCCTTAAGACTTAAGTGTTGGGGGTGATAAATGGCCTAGTACTGAGAAATGCGAGAAAAGAAGACATTTTCTTTTAATATCTCAAAACAGATGAAACATGAAATAAACACTTTATTCAAATTAAATCTAAACTAAACTTTTATTTCACTTTTTCATTGGATGCCCTCCCGATATAGATGCCCGCGACCGTCGTACACGCTGGGCGCTACTAACGTGGTGTAATGATTAGCAAGCTTGTCTAGCTAGGACAATTCCGAGTCGGTAGAGAGTTCGATCCTCACTGGGCATACTTTCAGCCTTGTGCCACATCTAAGAACGCTTAGAAAATTCCCATAATATATTACGAATGGCTCATATGTTTCTTGGTGAAAAATGTTTTTCCACTCTTGTTTGAAAATGTACTGTTTTTATCTTATAATTTATTAAAAGCAACCACTGACGATACTGCTGTTGTTGATGATGATGATGGTGGTGGTGGTGGTTTTTACTCTTCTTCAAACGCCTACTGTCATGGCATCAACCGCTTCGGCCCATGAGTTTATCTGTTGTAATAAACTGGACTATAATGGAATTGTTTCTACAGATCGCGCCAAACCTGTACAGAAATTGCGTGGATTGGCTGTTTTATTTATTTTTATTTTTTTATTTTTATTTTTTTATTTTTTTTTTAAAGAAACCATTTTATTATTTCGCTGACTATTGTTTAGGCAAAGCCCCTGACTTTCTCCCCTTCCATCTAAAACCACACCCGTTTTATTGTTACTTTTTCTTTTCGTTATTTTCCCGACGTGCTGGGTTGGCTGGTCAGCTGAAACATTCATTCGATTCACAAGAGACACTTATGATTGATCGGGAGTGAATCTTTTAAAGAAACACCAGCCCGTATCGTCAACCTCAAACAATCAGTCAAAGTGTTTGTCAGTGTTTGTACAAAAACGACCAAACAACACTTGACAGCTGCGTCAGTTACTGTTGAGGTTGTTAATAATGAAAGGGAAAATATTGCTCGTATTGGAAAAGAAAGGCCGGTGAAGTTTGTAATAGGAGGGAAAGGTTGATCGGGCCTATTAGAAAGGTAAAAATGCAAAAATCACGACGAGCTTATTTATCAGTGTCCTGCAACAGTCGGGTTAACTGTAGCTTGTAAGGTGTCATGTGCAGTTGTCTTTTTAAAAAACGCCAAACAGTTGTTGTAGGAAGCTGAAGTTCTTTACTGGCTCTTCTGATCAATTTACGGGAGCTCCGCTCGAAGGCAGTACGAACTCGCTCAACCATATCATCTAAAGTTGAGTGTCGTCCCATTCTCTTAGCTGGGCACAAACACCCATCATTCATGAATTTACCATATCAATATGGACTTCCTTTTTGGTGCCTCTTTTTGGAATTTTGTGCGAAATGCACGTTGTACAAGAGTCCATGATTCAGTTTTTGCAAATTCAAGGACGCAAAACGCCTTTTCTGGTTGAGTGAACGCCATTACTGGATCTGAAATAAATATGAAAAAAACATTAGCATTACAAAAAACTTAATGAATTTAGCTTTAAAATGGTACCAGTTTCATCTTACTACCATTCATAGTTCAGCAGATATGAGGATTTGAAATGTTTCCAAGACTTCTGGAACACCCTGTATTTTCATGGTAACTGTTCTATAATGAGTTTTTTTCCTTAGAACTTCGACTGCATGAATTTATGGCTACTACAAAATTGACATTGTGATGTAATGGATAACGCTTAAAAATGAGAAGTCGTGGGGCAAGGTTCGAATTACAGTCAGGTTCGTTACATTCACTTTCATTAGCAAATACCATTGAGAAAGGCATGAATCCATCAACCCCAAGCTATAGATTGAATAGCAGGATAGACTGGGTCCTATAGCGTTGGTTGGCAGCCAGTGTGTGAACGGATGTTGTTAATGCATTTCCACAGTTTTCATCCGATTTTGATAAATTTTTGTTTGTTAGATAATTCTTCAGTGCCGGTTTTGAGTCCAAATTCTTGGCGACAATGGCTCTCCACTACTTCCTGTCCATTATAACTCTCAGCAACGTTTTACTATTTACTATCTGTTCATGGATATATATCTTTCATATAAGCTTTAATAAAAATAAATAGTTTAAATTATTACAATAATATTATTTATTATTATACAGTCCCCTTTTCAGGGCCCCCATTCAATTGTTAACCCCCTGTTTGGGGATGTGCCTCAGTTGCACCCAAATTTTGTTATTAATATTGATTTTCGGGTGGGCTGACTTTAAATTTAAACTGCTCCAGTTGAACGGCAAAATTCTCAGTAATGAAAGAGCCGGTCAAAGACAGGTTATACTGCTTGTATATATATATATATATATATATATATATATATATATATATATATATTATATGAAAACTCTGTATGGACAATGCACTTATCGTTAGGAAAAAGTTTAAGTGCGCCTTTACTGATATTCGTTGATCTCCAATGAATCATCAAATTATGATGCACGTCGTTTAAGGGTTATTAAATAAAATAATCATGCCGTGGAGAACATAATTTGAAAAAATAAGCCTGACACACCAAATAAGTACTATTCTGTGGAGAGAGGAACATTTTTTTTAATCCTTTCATCCCCCAAGTAAGGCGATAATGCCACTAGGAGGTAGGGGTTTACAGGGAGTGGAAGAGAATGAGAATACTTTAGTGAAGAAAGGATAATATAGAAATAGGGTTCAGTTAGACAGAAGATGGCGGTTGACGATGCATTCTGATTTTTTAAAGACTGTAGTTGATAGAGAATCAAGAAATCGGAATGGATTTCTACAGGTGAGAAAAGAAATTATTAGAATAGAAATGGCCGTTACAGCTAGCTAGTTCAACAATATAATGGTGAGACCTAGCTGCCAATCTAGTAGCACGCTTAAATTCGTGTAGTTTAGGCACTAAGAGAAAAGAGTTCTTCAGAATAATTGCCATGGAAATAATTGTAGAAATACAGGGTGAAGTTACATCACGTTGGTGAAAAATTGATTGAAATCGAAATGTCAGATCAGGACATACCTGACCATTCTTTGAATTTTGTCAAGAATCTCGGAAGCATTAAACAAGATATGACAGCAATATTCAATGTACGACTGAATGGTTATAAATGTACAAAATAGATTCTGAGGAGAATTGTCTGGCACGTCAGATTGAAAGAGACTTCCTTGCAGTAGACGTAGCAATTTATTCAATATAATCACTCCACTTCATTTTCAGTGGAAAACGAGAGAACAAGAAGGCGTAGAGAGTTGCTTTCCTGAAGTCTAGCACCAGCCAGGCTGACTGCAGGCAAAAAAAGAAAAACAACAAAAAAAAAACAACAATTTAATCGTACAGGCATTCGTACTTTATACACAAAGTAATCCCTAATAGCATGAGTAAGAATTTTAAAAAAATGAATTCTGATGATAAGTACGATTCGCAGTTGTCATTTCGCAGTTGAAAATTATAATCGTTTTATAATTGAGATTCATCGTACAGTATTGTATGTAGGTTGGCAGAACGGGCATTTGTAGAGATAAAAAATAAAAGATATTACTAAGAACTACAAAGGACATGAAATTGTGGAGAGCCACCATTGCCCATGTCCTGAAGGGACACGGCACATAGAAGAAAACTGGACATTATTTAATGGTGACGCGTTTCGTTCTTTTAGGCATCATCGGACTAAAGTGATGTTAATACGTTGATATGGTTACGCATGCGCAGTTAAAAGACTTGGGAGAGGATTGCATCAAACAGCAAATTTACAATAATAACAATAATAATAATAATAATAATCCTTCGATTCCGTCCAAGCCGGAGAAAGGAGATAAGCTTATTTATGGATTGTAATTAGATATTAAGTTACGGTGGGCAGATAGCCGAGAAGAAATTCCACCCAAACTTTGAATACTGAAAGCGGGGGAGAGAGAGAAAGAGAGAAAGATAGAGAGGAAGTGAGAGAGAGAGGGGGGGAGAAAGTGAGAGGGAAACGGAAATAAAATTAGAATTTGGCAAAACGTATGACAGAAGCTGATTGCGCCAAGCAAAAATGGCACTTGAAGATTAGTTGCCTGTATTCTACGAGATTTTCCTGGATTTGTGTGAAAATTGTCGTTTTAATTTTATTGCATCTTAATTAAAGAGAAAAATCTCCCAAGATTGCCTCCCTGCTCTATCTTGCTCACTTTCTCTTTCACTCGTGCATAACTCCATCTGCAGACCTTCTACCGTGGAGCATTGTTTAAAAAGCTAGCATCACAAACTGCGCCATTTGTCTAGCGAGACTATACGAACGAATGTACATGTTTTGCACAAGACCAACACATTTGTTCTTTAATCAGTTCTTTGCGAAACTTCCAAGAAAAGTAGCATTAGCCAAATAAAAATGATTGCACGCATGAGTACTGCTTGCAAACTCAACTTTCTCAATGTAACATGGTCAATACTTGAGATCGCAGGTAGAGGACATGGATTGTGTTTTACAACAAATTTAAAAACAAAAACAATAGTATTATTACTACTAATATAATAACAGTAGTAATAATAAAACATTTTCTTGAAAACGAGAAAGATTTTTATTAAAGTCAACCGACAGTCAGCTGCCCGTTTAATAAATGCTCAAAATTTCCTTATATGGAAGCGACTAATATATTCATCACCATTAACAGCGAGGATAGATATAACGTAAAATCCAACACCCCAATTTACCCATGTGTCCTCACAAGGCGAGATGTGGCATAAGGCCGTTTTTTTTCTTTTTAACGTGGGGTGATCCGATCCCATACGCTCGGGTAAAAAATTCCCCGTAGACCCCATAATAACCTAGTCGGTTTGTCTACCCCTCCAGACGAGACTATGC
>CAHIKZ030000129.1:2090000-2127500 GCA_903632075.3 Acanthosepion pharaonis | reverse complement strand
ATAGGCTCATTGTCTTTGGTTTTATAAATCTTTAAATCGTTAATCTCGATCAGCAGTTCTCGACTACTGTGCCACGGTACACAAATGTGCCGCCCGATGCTCTTAACGTGGGGACCCTAGTGTTTGCACTGGGGTCCCTACGCAAAAAGCCGACCTTGATAGCCGCTGGTCTTAGCTTGTCTAATTAATTTTTCTAAGCTGTTTACATTATGTACATTTATTCAGACTGTTATCCTCATCGCAACATTTCGGCTTTTGTACGCTCCGGCCTTCTTCAGGTGATTGGAATTTCGAATCAGGGTAGCTTGTTCTAGCTCCACGTGCTGAATGTCTCAGTTATTTTCCCTTTAACTCAACTCTCCAAGTTTTTTTTTGGCTCACCACTGCTGTAGCCTGGTATTGAACACACAACTCTTTGGGTCTAGTCACTGGATCTAACCGACGTCTTTATCCACTGGACCATATGTCCTTGAGGATGAGGACAACAGTCCAAATAATTTAAATAATGTAAATAATCATAATACTTCATCTCAGAGATATAGACAGATATTGTTTAAACTGGTCTTAGCTGGTCAGAGCTTGTCTTAGCTAGTCATAGTCGGTCATATCACCGCTATGTAACATATATCACGCAACAGCGGCTGGGAAAACTCATGGGAAGTGAGATCGGCATGGAACAGATGCTACAACCGCAGCATTTACTCTAACAGTGGGGGGGGGACTCTTCACGGCATACATATATGTGTGTGTGGGAGTATTAATGTTACAGCGTTAGTATTTGAATAAATGAATAAGTATTAAACGTCTTTATAAAAAATATTTTCGCCATTATTCGATTATGGTATTTTAAATAATTTATTTTAAAAAGTATTTTTATTTTTTTAATTTAACTTTTAAAATTTTCCTTTATTTGAATAAAAGAATATTAATCTTTTTTTTCATATAATTGTATTCAACATACTTTTTTTTTTTTAAGCATTCAACCCCACGCAAGGCGGGAAGCCACTAGCACGCAAAGGGTTTCAGAGTAGGAGCGAGAACAAAGAGGAGTGATAGAGGAGAGGATGAAGAGACGGTTAGGGGATAGATCAGGGTATCTGGAGACGTCGATTGACGTTACATTTGAATAGTTGGAGATTATAGCTATCAGGAAAACAAGAAATGGGGAGGGTGTTCCACAGGCGAGAAGTGCGAGACATGAAGCTATTGGAGTAGAAGAGACGGCTACATTTAACAGTTTCGACAGAGAAAGGGTGAGAGCAAGATGCCAGCCTAGTTGAACGCTTAAATTCATGAAATCTGGGAACCAGCGAAAGCAGCTCACCAGCTTTGTTTAATTCAAAATTTTTGCGAAGTTATATTATGAATTAATGTTGTTGAAGTTTCTTATACACAGTATTGAGCATTTGTTTTAATAATTTTTTCTATTTTTTAAATCTATGGTTTCATTTCATAACATTTGAATGTATAATTTTTAAAAATGCTGCTAAGTGTGCTGCAATGTTTTCATTTGCTCCTAGGAGTGCCATTGCATAAAATGTAGAAACACTGATCTAAATTTTAATATATTTCAGTGTGATGCACACCTTGTAAGGAAACGCATGCAGGTAGATAGATACTAAGATATTAATATATAGATATTTAATTTCATAATTTAGATTAGACTACAAAGATTTGATCAAAGTAACAAAATAATTCATTAAATACTCTCATGGTTATTCTTCTGAAGAACTTTCCTCTACGGTATCTATACTCCATAAATTTAGGTCCCGTATTATAATGGCGTTAAGGTTTCATCATTTTACAGTTTAAATGACTCGATGTAACCCCGTAAATAACTGTAATTTCTTCTACCAGACCTTTCGCTTGTGGAACTTTCTCTCGACGTCTTGCGTCTCACACAACTTTGATCTACAAAGATTTCAATGCAATATCAATAGATATATTCTGCCTTCTTAATTCTTATCCTCTTAGTGTCCTCTCTCCTTAATAGTATTTTTCTCACATTCTCAGTATCAACCCCCTTGCGTCTTAGTGACTTTATTGCCTTGCTTGATGAAAAAATAATGAAAATAACTTTTAAAACTCCTTTCAAAGCCTTAAACACAGCGTCATTTTTTTTTCTAAATCTCCGCTTTCAACTTAAAAATAGCTATATTTTTATGTAATTCATATATATATATATATATATATATATATATATATATATATATATATGAATAATTTCTCAGAGTTAACCTGTATAAAAAAGACAATATTTATAAAGGTAAAAAGACAATAAAAAACTGTATTATTAGCCGACGCGTTTCGTCCAATGTGGACTTTTTCCAAGTTTTTTCATTTCGACCAATAATACTGTTTTCCTATTGGCTTTTACCTTTATATATATATATATATATATATATATATATATATATATATATATATAATGGCCTGATGATTGAGTTTAGCATTAAACATGCCTGTCGCTTCTGAGTGCTAACTTCAATGTTCACTTTTATATTTCTATATGCTCTATCTCTGATACTGACCACTTTATCCCATCAATATAGCACACCTTAAAACTATATTTCTTTATATATATATATATATATGTATGTATGTATGTATCTATGTATGTATATCATAGAATAAAATAGAAATCCAAATTTACCTTATTCGAAAACCTAATTCGAATGAGGTAAATTTGATTTTTTATTCTATGTCATTTATATGCTCTGTTATAATAAATACATTGAGCTCTTCTTGTGGATCAGTGTTGAAATCATTTACCTTGAAAGACGTTGTCCTCATTAGAAAAAAGTAATAACCACACTGATCCTCGCTACCCAGGCAGCAAAAATTTCATTTTATTAAAAAAGAAACGTGGGGGCGGGGACTAGAGTCAATCCATAGGCGTCAGAAGTTAACTTGAGCAGTTTTTGTCTGTATCCCATTTATGAAGGTGTGGCCGTAGGAGATGTATATTCATTTACCTTGAAAGACGTTGTCCTCATCAGAAACAAATAGTAACCACACCGTTACATCTATATTTTAGTTTAGCTGTTCGTCAATAACTCAAAAAATAAACTTGTTTCGTATGATAAGAAAGATTATTGTAATCGAATTGGAAAAACTACATTACGTGGTTCCGCCCGAGTCCCAACCGGGTTTAAAATATGTGTAATCTGATCAGTTTCAGAAGGCGATCCTCGCTACCCAGGCAGCAAAAGTTTCATTTTATTTAAAAAAACAAAAAAATAGGGGGAGGGCTAGGGTCAATCCCTGGCGTCACAATAGAGAAAATGCCAAGTGAAGTTGTGCAATTTTTGTCTGTATCCCCCGCACTATGTAGGTGTGGCAGTGAAGAGGTATATTTGGCTGCGTACAGAGCAAGATAAATAACTTCATCTCTAACCGGCGACAATTTTTTATTGCAACTATCATTAATGCACCGATTAGTTTTAGATAAATTCAGACATGCTATGTTGTTTAGCACTTTTCTTTTACAATGATATTCACTCTGCACAAAGCCCGGGAGCCACTCGATGTAGAGAGGCATAGTTTATGCGGATATCCGGGGAAGATAACGATTATCTATAGACTTGACCAGGTTAATATTATAGTGATCAAAGAAGCACCCTCTCGGGAATCGGTTCCACAGAGCAGCGGTTCGTCCTTGACGGCATCCTACCATCCTATTCTTCGTTCTTTTCAGAGAAGAGGATTTGCCTTTTCTGGAAGATGCGGTTTTTCTTTTTCTTCTTCTATGTGCCGTGTCCCTTAAGGACGTGGTGATTCAAGGCTCTCCACAGTTCCCTTTCCTTTGTGAGCACTCTAGTACGGTGTTTCTTTTCACCATGCCTCCTAAACCCTGTTGTGGCATCCATTTTCACAGGCTAGTTAGATAGGTTACTCGCTGCTTTCGTTTCTTCCTCCTTGTGATTCTCCAATCCCTCTTTCTTTATCATGGGTTCTAAAATTTCCGTTTTTCTCCATATTTTCTTGTTACTCACATGATGAGTACATGGTCTCTGCCGGATCTCTGGAATTTCATTCACTATTTGTTTATTAATTCTTTCTTGTCTCTCAATAGGAGCAGATAGCTTCGTCTATCGTCCGTTTTTTTTTAACAGTTTATCCCTAGTTTCTTGTTTAGGATTGGGTTTCTGGTTATGTCTTCTAAGGTCTACTTCAATTCCATACTTCTAAAATCTCCGTCTGAGCTCTGAAATGTTATTCAATAAATTATATATTTATTTACTGTTGCTCTCCCCTGCTCTTTGAAACGGGAGTAGAGCTTTATCATTTGCTTTCTATTTAGGATTGGGTTTCCAGTTCTTTCCAAAATTCACTTCCTCACTATACTTCTAAAATCTCTGAATAAATTGAAATGTTATTCACTAATTAAATCTTGACTTCTTCAAGCCCAGAGTTAGCCATTATCTTTCCTACATATCCCCAAGGACTTCACTTCATGTTCCTTCTTAAGCGCATATAAACCACCCAGTAATCCCTTTGAGTGGCTCTTACGCCTTGTATTGGATGAATATTAGTGTAAAGAAAAAAAAAACTATAAGAAAAAAGATTAGAAAAATGCTTCCCACTCTCCTCCGATCTATGAGATTCTCAAAGATACTGAATACAATGCTGGTCTCCGTGGTGCTGAACATTTCTAAGCCTGAAACATTTTTCGAAAATCTGAACAATTGATCCAAAATTAGATATTTAAAAAGATATCCCTTTTTTGTCAAGGTGATATCTTTACATTAAACATTAAAGAAAAAAAATCAAGAACACAGTTTTAATGTTGTGTGAAATATTAACGATATAGATAATAATATTTTTCATTCAACTAATATTTTCCATTCAAGTAATAGTAGTCATTGAGTGATAATTTATACTAAATTTAGTATTTATCACATTGTTATTTTCAAAGGTGAAGTTCATTAAAAGAAAAAGAAAAAACAGAAGTCGCCTTGTTATTGAAATAACACAATGTATGAACGGCTTCTTTTTGTGCACATACTTTTTTTACGTAATTATTTCTAAATAATAATTATACTTTTTTATTGTACATCTAACTTGGGTAACAGTCTAACTCTCTGCCTTCGGGCGGAGAGGAACCCGGACGAGGCTCCGCCGAAGGGCAGAGTCTCGTCCGGGGTGGCTGACTACCCCTGAACCTGTTTATGCGGGTCCAAAGAGAGAATATTTTTGGCCGAGCCTACGGGCTCGGAGATCTCACGTTAAACCCGGCCTTGTGCCACATGTAACCCTCGTGGGGGGGTAGCTAAATATCACTAGATTCTTCCTCACATTTATTTCAAAATACACTACGGCGGCAAACCAGCATGCATCTATTTATTTCCGATTAGGTCAGGTGATAACTTTCCAGCCACACATATTACATTTTACAATGACACACCCACATTGCGTCATCACCTATCAAGCACTGGCCAAACATCCGATATATTTTTTTATAAAAATGTTCTAATGTAGTGTAGTGAATTGTGTAAGTATATGTTGTTATGCATATATAAATTTGTTTAATAACGTTGTTATAATGTATTATGCATGTTTAATATTTTTCTCGTACACATAAAAAATGGAATATAATATATAAGTACGTGTTCATATACGCGTATTGATAGAAGAATGTGTATTGAAAAGAAATACTGAATTTCCTATTAAAAAAGGCGTAAAAGCAAAAAACGGCTGTAGCTGAAGAACCCTATGTCTAATTTTAATAAGATTTGGCACTGCACACGGCAGGGTTTCAAGGTACAATATGTGATTTAACTGTATCTTGGAAGCACATATTTTTTAATGCATTTCACACAAGCAAGGCGGTAATACCACTTGTACACAGGGAATTACAGGGAATGAAAATAAAAAAGCTTACTGAAAATAAGTAGGATTGAGGAAAGCACAAAAGATGAACGTGGTTTAAAAAGATAGAAAATTACGATTGACGTTACATTTAAATTTTTGAAGATTGTAGTTATCAGGGAAGCAAGGAAACTGAAAGGAGTTCCACAGACGAGAAGTACGAGAAAAGAAACTTTTGGAATGGAAGAGGTGGTTGCATTTAGTTATTTCCACAGTAAAAGGATTGGACCTATATGTCAATCTAGTAGCAAGCTTAAATACATGTATTCAGGGCACCAGGAGAAAAAAACCTTGTCAGAGCAGTTTTCCATACAGACAAACATACATAAAAGATTAGAGATTTTGCATTATATAGAGAGCTCAATATCTTTCCCTGATGTAATTAAAAATAGACACGTCATTAACTTATTCTATCGTAACCAGATGCGCTCTAATTATAAACAGGATGAACAGCCAATTAATAACATAATTCACCGATACATATCACTCAATGAGCCTAACACATAAGATTTATCATCTACTATAAAAAGTTTAAAATATATAATCTAATTATTACCAACAACACGGGACCTCAAAAATCCCTCACCCCCGTGTAAAAATAATGTTGTCTATGAATTCTCATATTCCTGCTCGCAAATTGCATCTCCAGCAATAATAATAAAAAGAGTATTACATACTAACATCGGGCAAACATGCACCACACTCTCTCGCAGAATAACTTGTCATTTGTCCAAAATACAAGTATCAGCATTACTCTACAGCACCCAATGCAAGGAAAGACACAAAAGACCAGAAGCTATTATTCTAAAAAATAAACAGCTCACATATCATTGATCACAGGAGAGTGCTTATGAGATATTTAATGCTCGCATATATTATATTAATATAAGTAGAAAACAGCGAGAGAAAAAATAAAAATAAATAAATAAAAATAAATAAATTATAAAATAAATAAATTATAAAATAAATAAATTGCATTTTTCATCTGTAGACTTAAACTTCCAGTTTCCCAATTTCATTCACAAGGCTAGAGTCCACCCGTAATATGGTTCTTAGGCACTCTCCAAAGGTGCGGCACGCTAGAATCGACCTCGATCCAGTTCGATAACATTAGAAAGTCTCCTTCCTGACAAATCGACCATGGTGAGATTCGAACCCAGGAGTCATGGTTAGAATGCGACCGTTATAAACACTTGTCAATATATATATATATATATATATATATGTGTGTGTGTGTGTGTGTGTGTGTGTGTGTGTGTGTGCGCGCGCGCACGCGTGTGTGTGTGTTTATTCAATTAATAATATTCAATAGAGTATTCTTAATTGACCGACTCCAGAGTTTCGCTTCCAAACGCTTGTCAGGGCCGAATGTCCGATGTGTATGTCTGTGTGTGGAATTAATGATAAAGTTTCATTTTAACAGATTTTATCTCCTTTACTTTTGGAAATAATGTAAATATTTTCCAAGCTTAGTAATAAAATAACAAACATAAGATTTGTAGTAATATGAAACTTGTCATGTGTCACTCTTTAAAGTGGAGAAGGCTTTCATTCCAAGAAGAGAATCAACGTTCCTCGTCTTTGACCTGTCTTCGACACCCTAGAATTGGTCGGAATTCTGCAACTAGTTTCCTCACGTGGCTAATTTTGAAAATGCGCTCTTAAATTAGACACTTTTGACAGAAAGAAAATATAAAATGTGTTTCTTTTTTCTTCTTTTTTTTTTTTCCTTAAACAGATTCATTTTCAAAAATATATGTAAATATTAATTTTAATCTCAAATTTCGTGGGAGGCAGTTTTAACAATAAAATATAATGCTGTAAGCATTTAATAAATTCCATATTGATAAGATTTTAATTGAACGTGTCGCGAATTGAAGAACGGAATCAATTTGGAAAGACATGTTGCGTGAAATAAACATGGCCTTAAATTAAGCAATTCATTTTCATAACTTTCACTCGGTTGACATTTGAGAAAAGAAACGTTAAATTATATTCCAGCGCGTGTAGCAATAAATAACGGTTAACAAACTAGCCCAGCAGATTATTATTGCTACAATACATTAGATCCTCATTGGGCAGCGATACTTATTGCATTTTGCCTAACTTGAGCAAGTAAAAGAGTGCCTGCTTTTTTTATAGAGATGCATCTTTTCATGGCATCTGCAGGAATGTACAGGAAGCGTGACGTACAACAGTACGGAATGAGGGATCAATGAACTGAGTTCAAATCCCAGTTTAGTCAGCTGCGTTCACTTTCGCTAAAATGTATACGGGAAATGCATAAATCCTGGAATAGGAAGTTATTCTCGATCCCTACACGGCCACTGTTCTGGGTATGACAATAAAATACACCCGCGTCCTGGGTAAGACGATAAAAATACATCTGTCAGCAATGGCTCTGATCAGGAGGTATTGAGGAGCGCGGAACCACTTGCTGGTGTTCCCAGGTCCACCCTGACCCAGTGTGGTGGCACCTGTTGGGGTCCTAGCCATGGGTAGGTGGTTAACTCTCAAATTTGAGTCAAAACACTATGAAAGTGCAAAAATAGGTTTTAATACCAGAAATACTTTGGAAAATAATTATTAACGGTAATGCATTTTTAAAAAAATATTACCAGCAATACATTTTTGAAAAAACAAAAAAATATATTACCAGCAATAAAAATGTTTTGGCATTAAATAAGACAATGAGGTTGTTAAACGTAAAACAAATCAAACCAAACCAAACCAAACCAAACCCTACACTGCCACCGAGCTATTTGTTAAATAGTAGTATAAACTAAGCTCACCGGCCTTGGTTGGCAGCCAGTCTAGGACAAAGACTACTTTGTATTCAAGCCAACAAGAAACAATTGTCAATCAAGCAAGTCATGGCAATTCAAAGATATTAAAGAAAAAGAAACCGAGAAGAGCCATGATCACTTACGTTCTGAAGGAACAACCGTTTTAAAAATATATACATGTGTATTTATGCTTTAAAGTGCTCAATATCAGAGCTAGAGCGTGACATAAAAGTGGACATTGTAGATTGCGTTTCTGCATGAAACAGACTCTCCATTGGGTTTTGAGCTCAATGCTTATTTTCATATATATATATATATATATATATATATATATATATATATATATATATATATATATATATCGAGACGCGTCGAAGATGAATAGTTTTTTCCTCTTGTCATTTTATCCATATATATATATATATATATATATATATATATATATATATAATAATAATAATAAAAAAAAGAAAGAACCGTAAGATATATAATCCGGTGTTATTGATATTTTTTTATTTTTACAAAACATTGCTCAATGTAAATTTACAGAGCATAAATATTCTGAATGAACTGATCTAAAATATGGTTTCTTCGCCACACAGTAATAACCATGTTTCAAAAACTGAAGCAAAAATTTCAAATTTAATTAAATTAAAAGCATTATTTCTGTTTTCCAAAATTCGCTTGAAGCTGAATCAGAACTAATGGGAACAACAGCAAATAAGAGGTACTCCCAGGCCCCTCAAAACATTCAATCTCCCAATCAGAAACCTTGCTGCCGGACGTAATTTATTGCCATACAGAGAACGACTTAACACAAGGACAAGGATGATTGAAATAAATGAATAGCTAATATGTATTGTTTCCAAAAGACTTTATATACCACTGTCATGCAAGTTATTATATACACATATGCATATACCTATCACTGTTTGTCTCATACAATGAAATTATAACAGATATGAATAAAACAAGCAGTGTGAGGTTCTTGTAAATTTCCCAGGTGGTATTTTTTATGCTTCTTGATGGGACCACGTGGTTTTCTCTGTTCGCCCTACCGCTGTGGGCGTATGATGTCTATCTTCCTAGCAGTCTACACAGCGATTGGGTTTTGTCACTTCACGTGACAACGTGCTTGGCATGCGTACACATTTGAATCGTTTGAGAGATTAGATTTTAAATAATTTCTAACTCAGTTGTTGTTTGCTTAATTATTTCTAATTATTTTATTTTATTTTATTTTTTTTTTGATGTTTCAGTACCAATTTAATAGGAAGAGTCGATAAATTGGAATAGAAAAACCTTGAAATAAATAAATGTAAAATAATAAAAGAAAACTGAGTTGAAATTAATTACGTACACATTTCTATAACGACACAATTAAATTAAAAAAAAAATGCGATCTTATGCTTAATGCGAATCACGTTTTGTCTAGCTAATGTCAATTTTGTAGTAATAAAATCCTTTCTTCTGATGTAACCGATACATCGGCGAAACATGTCAAAATGGAAGTTTTCTAAATTATTTTAAATATGTGCCATATGTGTATATGTATTTTAAGGGATATTCGCCAGCATATTTTAAAAAAATGATTGGCATAAAATTTGTTTACATTCCTCAAATTTCAATAATCTTGTAACGTGAATTTTATTATATTCCTTCCCTCGGGGCTGTTAATTAGGTGCCAACTCACTCACTCACTCACACACACACACACACACACACACACACATTTATATATATATATATATATATATATATATATAACTGTATGTGTGTGGGTTGTTAAGTGTAGCTGACAAATAATGACGGTTACGTTTTAATAAACTTTTCTTTGTTTCGAACCCCAATAATAATAGATGGATCCACGATTTATACCCCTTCCCTGATCAAAGCCGTTGGAACAGTCGAAAAGCACTTGGAATGACACTTTTACCCAATTGTTATTTCAACAATATCTGTATAAAAGAGGATTTTCCGACTAAATATTTTACATAGGACTGAAAACAATAATATATATATATATATATATATATATATATATATATATATATATATATATATATATATATATTTTTTCAGTCCTATGTGCCTGAGCGTTCTAAATTACCCAGGACGACACGGTGGTTTATAAAGTCTCGCGAGTATGCAGGCCGGTAGATGTAAATTACACTACTAAAAACGCGAGCCGTCCACTCAGCTATGCGTATCCACTAAAATAACGTTTGGAATCATATATACATATATAAAGAGGAAAGGAAAACTTTACTTTTCAAACCTGTTTCGACCCTTGAGAAACGTTAGCAAGGAAGACGTGAAGATTTAATTTCGAATCTTGTATTTATATACAGAAATAATATGAAGGGAAAATATTGCTAAGATACCTTCTTTTTTTTTTAATTTGAGACCCTTTAAATAATCTTACAGATTGCTATGTAAGGAAAGGTAAACCTTAAGCGGACAAGGATACATGGCACAGTGGATAAAGGCGTTGGTTAGATCCAGTGACAGGACCCAAAGAGTGTGAGTTCAATACCCGGTTAAGCCAGTGGAGAACTTTCAGAGGGAAATTAACAGGAGATAACTGATAACTGACATCCATCAAACATGGCACGTGGAACTAGAACAGTCAACCCAGTGAGCGAAATAAAGGGTTCAGTTCGACATTCCAACCACCTGAAGAAGGCCGGAGCGTACAACGGCGACAAAGATGAGGACAATAGTCCGAATAATGTAAATAATGGAAATACCTCATCTCGGAAATATAGACATATATAAATATACATACATATATATATAGTATAGGTACTAAATCCGTTGGTATATAATCAAAGCGGATCTTAATAATAAAAAAATATTAAACTGAACCACAAAAAGAGCATTTAAATTACATAACACGGAAATTTAACATTACCGCATGACTATAGACTGTTTTAACCAACATCAATACCTTGACTTTGATCAACTCAAATATATATATATATATATATATATATATATATATATATATATATATATATGTGTGTGTGTGTGTGTGTGTGTGTGTGTGTGTGTGTGTGTGTGAAAAATATATAGAAAATAGGAAAGAACTCGTTAGGTAAATAATCCAAAGTTCTTTAGTATTTATGTTATTATTTTTAAAAAGTAGTGCTCGATACAAAAGTAGAACATAAATATAATTATATATTTAAAAATGTGATTCCAACACGCTACATAAGAGTTCTCATGTTTCAAAACAAGAGCCGAAAACTTCAATATAATTATTTGAATTAAATTGAATTAAAGTAAGCTCTGTTCCATCTTCAAGCCAAAAAAAAATATATATTCTGTATATTTTGGCAGCATATATTCATTTAAGCATGTCGGATTAAAGAATTTACACATGCTGTGTTTGCTTATTTTCAACAATATCCTTTCGTAACTACGTATAATCTTTGGTGCTTCATGATTAAAAAGAGCAAGGAACGTATCGTGGCTATATTTTTTCCGAGTACTTTCGATATATTCCAATATCATCTTCAGGATTATGACTGCTAAGACAAATCTTTTTTTGTGCCCGAAGAAAATTACTCAGCTTTTGTGTATATACATGTTTGTGTGATGTGCGTGTTTTAACCTGTATTTTTTGTACTCCCTGTAGGTATATTTGATAATACAGTTTGATTTAAGAAATGATAGGATATTGTATAGATTAATGGCATGAAAGACTTCTTTTATGTTGGTTGTTTGGTTGTTACACTACAATTTGTTAATATGGGTTTTATTATGTATAGCTTTGGCTTGCTGTACAGCTTGGAAGTTGGTTGGATGACTGTTTCGCAGCATATCAACACCTTTATGGGTTATATACGGCCGAAATCTAAATATTTTGAACACAATTTTATGGCTTCAGGTAAATGTTTTCAGTGCAAATATATGCTTTCAGCTACAGATAATGTATTGCTGGTAATTTTGTAATAAAATTTATTGCTGGTCATTTTGCTTTAAAATTGTTTTGTTGGTAATTTTTTTTATAATAATGTATTGCTGTTATTCGTAGTATAAAATACATTTTATACTTTCGCAATTGTTTTTTCTTTTTTTTTTTTTTGGTTGACCATTTTCCCATAGTTAGGACCCTAACAGGTGCTACCAACGCAGGTCAGAGTGAACCCGGGAAAACAGCCATTAAGAGGTCGTTCACTGCTCTTGAAAACCTCCAATCTCTTGAACAGAGGCCTTACTGCCGGATGTAGTTTATCGTCATACCCAGGGATAGATAGATAGATAGATAGATAGATAGATATCAAAGAGTGAGAAAAACTTGTTTCATGTTCGTTGTTTTGTTCATTGATTGTTTAACATTGTTTAGCGGCATATCAACACATCTCTGGGTTATTTAATGCCCAAAATAATTTGAACACAATTTTATGTCTTTAACTAAATATATTGTTCCCTTTCGACCAAAGATAAAATCTGTTGTTGGCCATTTTAAGATATGTATCGATGGTATTTTTACTATTAAAATGTATTTTTATACTTTCATAGTGTCTTTGTTTGGGAGGTTTACTATTTGCTTATATCTGGCACTCTAACTCATGCTACTACACCAGGTCAATGAGAACCGGAGACCAACAACAATTAAGAAGGTGTTCCATACTCCTCAACACCTCCAGTCCCCAAAACAGAGGTCTTGCTGCCGGATGTAGAATGCATTTATGTTTCTACCTCTATATTTTTTTTAATTGTTATCACCCCATGCACGGCAGTAAAGCCACTAAGACAAAAGGAGCTACAGAGTATTAAAGAATTAATAACAAAAACATTAATAAGACATGAAAGAAATAGTAGATAGCGATTGACATTGCATTTAAATTTTTAAAGATTAAAATTGGCTGGAAAGCACTGCGTCAAAAGAGAGTTCCACAAGCGAGAAATGCGAGAAAAGAAAATTTTAGTATAGAATCTACGGCTACATCTAGTCAGCTCAACCGTAAATTGATGAGCTCTCCACACCAGTCTATTACTGCGCTTAAATACAAAAAGTCTAGGTACCATCGCGAAAAGTTAATCGGAAGAATTACCATGAAAGTATTTAGAGAAAAGACACAGAGAGGCAACCTTACGGTGGCAGGAAAGCGATTGAAACTGAGCTGCCAGATGATGACCACTAAAATTACTTATTCTTTTATGAATTACAGAAGTAAAAAAGTATTTTCAAATAAGTAGATAGTAATAATAATAATAAGAAGAAGAAGAAGAAGAAGAGAAAATAAGAAGAAGAAGAAGAAAAGAAGAACGACTAAAATTAAAGCTAAGCACCGTAAACAAACCAAATTACCCCCTTATTCATATGGCAGTCTTTGCAGACTGCAACGTATCTTTGAAGATCTTCAAAAAGATATCAAAATATAAGGACCTTGAAATCGAAATCTCAAAAATGTGGCACATAGGAAGATCAACAAACCCTAATGTAGTTGGAGCCCTCGGATTGGTTGGAAAAGATTTCAGTAGAGACATTGAAGGGATTCCTGGAAGCCCATGCCTTAAAGAAATAAAAAAAAAATTGTTCTCACGGGTACAGCCCACACCTTAGAAAGGGATTTATCTATGTAAAATATGTGTTTTGTTTTTTTTTGTTTTTTTTAGTTGGTCGGTGGAAAGTGTCATGATGCCATTTCTAACCTTATGTCTCTGAACGGGACCCAGAAAGAAATGTGTACACACTAGAAATCAAAGGAAGTAAAACAATAATAATAATAATAATAATCTCGAAAATGTGGCATATGGGAACATCAACAATCCCTGTTGTAGTTGGATTCTAGGACTGGTTGGAAAAGATTGCAGTAGACTAATTGAAGGGATTCCTGGAAGTCCATGCCTCAAGGAGATACAAAAAATTGTTCTGACAAGTACAGCCCACACCTTACGAAGGGCTTTATCTATGTAATTTAATTCTTTTTTTTTTTTTTTTTTTTTGTCAGTGGAATGTCATGACGCCATTTCTAACCTTAGGTCCCTGGGCGGGACCCGGAAAGAAATGTGTAAACGCCAGAAATCAAAGAAAATAAAAATGATAATAATAATAATAAATCTCAGCATGATAGAGCGGGCCAATGTCTGCAATGGAAAATATGCAACTTTTACAGGAAGAAAATTGCATGTAACTGGTATGAACACCACCCAGACCCGGTTAAAGTGATAGAACCTATAACAATTTTATGGGACTTTAAAATACACACAGACAGAACAATCAAATCTAATCGCCTAGGCATTGGAATCCAAGACCACAAAAACAGAATGGCACTTCCTGCACTGTAATGTATCTTCAAGATCTTCAAGGAACTTAAAGTGGAAATCTCATAAAATATATCGTATATGGGGACATTTATCATTCCAGTTGTAGTTGGAGCCCTCGGATTGATTGAAAAAGATTCCTATAGACTCATTAAATGGATTTGTTTTAGCTCATCCCTTAAATAAATACAAAATATTGTAGTCAGAAGTGCAGCTTACACATTACGAAAAACTTTATGTAAAATATGTATGATCTAAGCAAAAATAAACTTACAATTGCTTAACCATATCGCAAATGTTAATATCCCTAGAAATTTTACGACCTATTCTCGGGGTTCAGAAAGAATGTTTGAAAAACGAAATAAATAAAAAGAGGGAGGTTGTGACGAGTTGGGCATCATTTTAAAATGCACGACTGTAAAAATTATTAAATGCGAATTTTTAAAGAAATTTTCCCATATCTCAATTCCTGCAACATCTCGAAATATACTAAATAATAATAATAATAATAATATAAAAGGAATAAAAACAAGCTACATCCCCACCCCTAAAAATTAACGACTTATTCAGTAGTTAAGGAGGGAGAGAGAAAAAAAGAAAAGGCTCCACCCTTAATCGTTTTTCCTATGAATGTAATAGATGGCGAATCGAAAGTAAGAAAAAAAACGAAGAGGAAAAACTGAGGCAAGAACTATTTGGGATTTTGTAGAAATGACAAAAAGCGAAGAGTAACTGCACTAATGGATGTCACTCGGTACAAATACGAAAGCGCGGAGAGAAAGAAAAAAGTCCTTGTTGCATGTCTAAGACCAGCAGGTGTGAACAGGTCCGGAAAACACTTCGGCACTTTGAGTTCCTAGTACTGGTGGACCAAACCAATTCTGAAATTGACTTTGCTTATCTTAGTCTGGTAAAACGCTATGCAGATATGCGAACCATCCTCATTCCTTTCATATTCCATTGTAACTTCTACTCGAGCAGTCTCTTCCCGCTAACCGCTGCTTTGTAGAACCGACTCCCAAGAGGATGCTTCCCCAATCACTACAATCTTAACCTGTTTAAATATAGGGTTAACAGTTTTCTTCCCTATATATGTCCATAAACTGTGCTTCTTATTCTGTAACCCTCTACCTCGAGTAACTCTTGGGCCTTGTCCGGGGCGAACATCATTGTAAAAAGAATTATACATTCTGAAGAATGCACATCCACTCATTAAAATTTCTTCGACAGCCTAAATTTGCTCGATTGCGTATCAGAAACGTAAACAAAGCAATTACAAAAGAATTAATGGAATTCATTTTTAATCCGTGATTATTTCTTATAATCATCATAATTATAATACTATAAATCCATATACTGTCAATCCATATAATGTTAATCCATATAGTGTCAGTCTATATACTGTCAAGCCATTATGTATTGACTTCATTTGTTTGGAGATTGTTGAAAGTTCCTAAACAGTTTTCTTTAAGGGTTTCATATTTAATCTAAACGAAACCTCATTTAAATATTAACTTTGAGTTCTTATCACAAATCATTATTTGCTAACATGTATTGATATAACCATATCCTTTTCTTTTTAAAAATATTTTCCTTTCCTCTTCATAATCAAGTATTTCATGGAGAAAAACAACTTCATATCTAACCAGAGATATTGATATCACTATATACAACCGTCAGTTATATTCTAATAGTTTATTTTCTCGGACTTCTCGCCAGTGAATCTCCCTTCTGATTTGTTTCTTTCCTGTCACCTTCAATCTTCAAAAATTTAAATGCAACGTCAGTCGCCATCTTCTGACTTCCTTTTCCTTTTTCAATCTTTACCCTATTCCTTTTTCAATCTCCCTCACCCCCAAATCTTTACATTCTCTCTTGCTTTCAATCCCTGTCATCTTCTGTGTTCTAGCAGTATTGTAAAAGAAATGAGGCTGGGACTCGCTACAGTAGTAATGCTCATCTATTTACGAAGCTTAGATTAGTTTAAAGCATAGCAATGAGTATGGAATAATAATTATCGAATTAGCCAAAGATGCAATGTTTAGCTAAGTCTGGCACAAGGCGACGACAAATTACCGTAATTCCCCATACGCATTCAATCAATAATACGCACCACTAAAATTGAGCTGAAAGTGTGGGAAAATGCTTCTATTCATGCATAATACGCACCCCTTGTTTGGTAATCAATCCCTATAAATTGTACATATTCAATTTCATTACGTTCAGCGATTCCTACTGTTATTCAAGTTGTAATTGAAGATATTTATCAAATTTCTAATTCTAAAAGGAAACGGAAATACTTATATTGTACCTACTGCGCAGACTCATTAACCTGTTTTTGTTCGATAAATTGTGCAATCTACCGGATGTGTATGTAGTTTTTCATAAAATGTGGTTTTAAACATAGAATAATAATATTCTAATTTAGTGTTATGATAATTTTATTTTATTTTACATTTGTAAGTATTGTTAGGTACACATGATTGTATTTGACATCCTTATGGGGTCACAATCGCCGAATGTTAGGGTCAACTTATCGTAAGTTTGTGGTGAGTAGTCATTTCACAACTGAAATCGACCTATGAAATGGTAATTTTTTTAAAGATTTTTTTTGTAGATGTGCATAATACGCACCCCGAATTTTACTTATTATTTTGGGAGAAAAAAAAAGCGTATTATACGGAATTAAGATACACCAAAGTACAACTTTAGTATATTTCTCCTTTGAAAATATTATGAATAAAAGAAAAAGAAAGAAAGAAAGAAAGATACTTCTTGACTCGTTCATAAGATTTATTCATCCTTTTAAAATGTATGAAAGGAAAGAAAAAGTGAAGAAAGAAATAAAGAAAGAAAGAAAAGACAGAGAAAGAAAAACAAGTAAAGAAAAGAAGACTCTTATGAGTGTCTCCGTGAGATTTATTCTTCATTTTAAAATTATTTGCAATCTAACAGATCTGTATGAATTTAAAAAAAAAAAAATGGTTTCATACATAGAATAATATTATTCTAATTTAGTTTTATGATAATTCTCATTTTATTTTACATTTGTAAGTATTGTTAGGTACATATGATTGTATTTGATATTCTTATGTGGTCGCAATCACCCAATGTTTGTGTCAAATTGTCATATGTTTCTAGTTAGTAGACATTCCGCAACTGAAATTTTTTTGTAACTGGGCATAATACGCATCCCTAATTTTGCTTATTATTATTATTTAAATGCTTATTATACATGGGGAATTAAGGTAACCGTTCACGAGCATCTAACTGGTTTCACTAGCGAATTTATTCACGAAACGAATTTATTAAATATAGTGGTTGGCTGATCGTTTCCGAGTACAGCCGTCTCCAAGGGTGGCGAGATGATTCCTGTCGCAGACGTCTGTTCAGGCACATTTTTTTGTATCTTCACCACCCGCAGAACTAACATGTGGTCTATATTGTAACAGTCCTTAGTTGCAGTTTCTAGGAATGAGCACATAATTTGGCCAGATCAAGAGTTTAACAAGGTTCAAACCCTCGATCACGGTGGCCTGCGACTTCCTGTTAGCATAATTATCGTGGACTTCCTAACAGTTTCACCAAACGAATTTTACTCGCAAGGCTTGGTTCAATTCGTGGCAATATTTACAGGCGCTTCCCCACCATGACACATGCTGTGATCGTCTCTCGAGGCTGATATTATCAAAAAATAGCTCATTGTCAAATTAACCATGGAGACATTCGGACGTTGTAACCAATCAGTCACATTCCCACCTCGCTGAAAAGAAGGCAATGGTAAATGCTCATGTATTTAATTCTTACCTTAATTTGTTCCACGATAACAAATACCGGTTACCCAATGAGGGTCGAACAAAATATTTAACAATAATGGCTTGCTGACTTAACCCTCCTCTTTGCAACTACTCGGCCTTATATTGACTACTGACCTGAGATGGAACAAATACATTGAGTCAATAGCTTCGTCCACCACAAGGAAAGTTGGCTCCCTGTGCCGCGCCAGGAAATTTTTCTCGCCGGAGTCGATCCTTCATATCTCCAAATCAACCATTCGCCCTTGCATGGAGTATTGCTACCATATATGGTCTGAAGCCCTTCTGTTTGCCTCGGGGTTCTTGATAAGATTCAGAGACGGATATGCAATGTATTTGGCCATGATCTGGCATCTCATCTTCAGTCGCTCTCTCACAGACGCACTGTCGCCTCACTCTGTCTTTTTTACAAATACTTTCATGGTAACTGCTCCGATGAACTGCTTTCCCATACTTCATGAATTTAAGCGTTCAACTAGGCTGGCGTCTCGCTCCCACCTTTTCCTCGTTGAAACTGTTAAATATAGCCGTCTCTAATACTCCAATAGGTTCATGTTTCGCACCTTTCGCCTTTGGAATTCCCTCCCCCTCTTTCTGTTTCCCTGATAGCTATAATCTCCAACTATTCAAATATAATGTCAATCGATGTCTCCAGATGCCCTGATTTATCCCCTATCCTTCTTTTCATCCTTTCTTCTATCACTCCTCTTTGCTCTCGCTCCAACTCTCTGTAACCCCTTGCTTGCTAGTGGCTTCCCGCCTTGTTTCGGGTGAAGCGTTTAAAAAAAAACATAGAGGCATTTATCAAAGTTTCCTTCGTCTGGCACAAGGAAAAAACTGTGGGCTATTTCCCAAAAAGTGATTCAAAGTTTACCCGCAAAGAACCCAACCATTTTCAATATCTCACGGAAATAGCAAAGGCGCAGCGAGAAGCTTCCGACATTTCGTCTTGAAGAAAGGGATTGTAGGGAGGAAAATAATTAATCACCCTTAAGGGCCCGGAAACGCTTTTGAACTCTATGGTGAGTGGAAAGTGAAGCCTGGGAAACTCCTGCTATTATATCGCAGCAGTAATCCATTTTATGCCTGATCTGGTTCTTGTAAAGACAGGAATGAGATATTTGCTGGCACGTTACAAGAAACCGACCATTTTTCCAGCATTTTCAGCGATGGGTCGTATGTACGAATTCCACTTGAGAGGTCTGGGCCGCGTTTAAGTCCTGACAGGCGCTCAAGGCATGGGGGTCTCCCTGAAGTAACATCCGTTCACCGTGACAGGTGAAAGTTCTGTCGTCTCTCAGACAATACGACCCGGAGTTTTTTTTTTTTTTTTGCGGTTTGTACCCACAAAATTCAATCAGTTTATGTTACTTCATATGTAATTATTAGAATGAATAAAAATTTTGACATAATTGTTTAATAAATTTCAAGCCAAGAGACGACCGTTTAGATAGTAAAACTAAGGCGGGGAGGCTGAAAGAATGATTAGAAAGTAGAAAGAAAAGCCGTGAGAAAAAAAAAGTGGCTGGAGGAAAATAAAATAAATGGTTCCGTTACGTTTATTGAATATTAAATCTACCATAAAATCCTTGCGCAGGTGTACGTTGAATCACCAGCAGGTGTTTCCACCTGTCGTTAAAGTCCAAATGCTAACAAGGAAAATAAATAAATAATAATTTCTTAGAAATCAGATCCTTTGGTAACAACGTTTTTTTTTTTGGGGGGGGGTATGTTTTTTGTCTTATTCTCCCTCTTTTGTATCTTTACATTAACATGTCTCGAGCAAATGATCGTTATATTTTTTTAAAGAACATCTTCAACCTTCTTAGTTCATTAATGCTATCATAGTCTCCAAAATCGTTTTATATCGCTCTTCTTCCAACTGTCATGTTGTATAGTTAAGTTCAGCAATCAAAATATTTTTCACTTACAGTTTAAGAAGGGAATTTAGAGGCTGACGACCACAACACTTTGAAACATCCCTTCCCGTACGATCACAGAAGTTAAGCAACGTCGATCCTGTTCAGTACCTAGATGGGTGATTGTTTGGGAATACCAGGTGCTGTAAGTTTGAATGTGCAGGTGGTGTATTGGATAATGGTTCGATATTGTTATTTGGATAACCGAGTTCCAATTTCCGTTGGGTTCGTTATATTCACTTACGCGCAAATAACATTGGAAAAGGAATGAATCCACCTCATCTCTCCCAGCTATGGGTTAATTAGTAAGACGCTTATAAATAAATTATTATTTTTCCCCAAAAATAAATTATTACGAATCTAGAAATATTTTCTGGCTTTAAATAACTTGAAAAGAGTTTATAAACTGTAAAAAATAATCAATCATTTCAATGGAGCATAGAACAATTAGCAGCTGCAACTCCTAGTAAGTGTTACTGATTCTCCATTTTAGAGACGGCATATCCTTGTTCTAGACCAATGGTTCTACAACGTTTTTTCCCAATGCATCCTTTTTAACATATGCCAGAATATCATTCCCCCACTTTCCAAGATTGTCCGACGCAAAGATGCATTCCAAATAATATGTATATATTATTGGAAATCTTCATTTTTTTTTTCTATATGAGTACATATACATTTACATGGATTATTTTCTTTTAATCATGATGATCTCCAAATTGTGTAAATAAAAAACAAGAAAAACCAGAATCTCCTCCTATCGAGGCATTCCCCTCGACTGGTTCAAAAACTCCTCCTTTAGACAACGGTGTTTCTTCGTTAAGCAGATATTACCGGAAACAATTTTTTACTTGTATCTACCACCATTTTTTTTACCGTCTCCTCGCATTCTAAATTTGTGATTTTTTTTATCAAGTTTTACTCCATCATTGATTAGAGTACGCTGTGTTCTCAAACGCCCCTCATCTAAGTACTGGCCAGCTCCGACTCTTAACTGGTACTTTCAGCGCTATTTAACTATGATTAAATATTGAGAAGTTTAAAGAAACCGACTTTTTCCGCTTTTGGTATATTCTCATGAGTGTAATTGGATGAGAGTTAAGACTACTGCATTTGCAGTGCGATGGCGTATTTAACGACGTATAAAAAAAAAGCTTCCGTCATTTGTTGCGTTTCGTGTCGTCACTGGCTTCAGCCTTTCGGCCTTTCAGCCTTTCAGCCCTTCCGCCATTCATCCCTCAATGCCACTTCAGACAATGAATTAACCAAAGACAGTTTTTCTTTTTTGTTAGAGGTAGAGACCTGGTAGCATCAGTAGGAAGAAATTGAGGGGAACGCATGCCCACTCGTTGACTTAGAATTCCGGCCTAGCCTCTCTAAGAAATCTGGGTGTGGAAATCGTGTCGACGCTACAAAATCCTTACTATTTCTTCGCGCTGTTTTGGTCGTACACCCTTGTGCAAATTAATTGAAACAAAAACGAATAATTCCGTTATTATTTACGTTTTTTCGTATTTTTTTAATGAATCAGGACCCAGTGCACATGTTAGTACTTCGTATGTCCATTCCATGAAGTCATTTCTTGCAGATTGACCACAGATTTACGATTGGATTTAAAATCAGGAGAGTTCCCGGGCCAGTCATTGCTCACTGGTAAGGCTTGCCAGTGTGTTCCTGCAGTGTTATAATTTTCGTACGCTTCCTTGAAGTAACGTCCATCGCATACAATGGCCGTAGGACAACTAATCGACAATCGAGACAATAGCGTCTCGGTGTGATAAAAATCTGATGCAATCATGGATGACGAAATATTTTTCATGGTCAATCAAATTTCATCATACACCCCGAAAATAGATTCATATTACAGCATACCACTGCAAATGATCTAATCTGAATAAATAATAGAAATCGATTACACCCTGTCACTCCAGTGGGTCTAAAACTGACCGTATGGTGAATGAAAGGAAACTAAAACTGTTGTTTCAATTAATTCACACAAGTGTGTATGTGCCGTGGCCTCTCCACAAATTCCTGTCTATTGTATCCTTTAATAAACTTTATCATTCTGTTATTTACTCTAAGCTCTATTCCACCATCCATTTACTCAAGGTCATTAAATGTTATGCTTTGTCTTCCTCTGTTACTCTTGCCCTTGTTCCGTGAGCATCAAATTTTCCACACCCTCCTTCATCATCATGTTCCCCAGAAACCTCAATTGTCACTTAGTGATGTTACGTATAAGTTTCCTTTTTGTTACCATTTTCTCTAAAACTTCGTCGTTACACACATGTTCGGTTCAAGGTATCCCCAGCATCCTTCTGTAGAACAATGCCACCTGTTTACTCTCTTTATATCGACCCTTTTTGACTCTCATGCAGGCCAAACATATGTCTACTTTCTTGACTCTCTCTGCTTGTGTGAAACAAACGTATCCATATCTTTTTGACTTTCCTGCACATCGGATCTGAGCCTATCTTGCTATTGTTTATCAACAGAACACGGCATTAAATAAGGAAACTAAAGCAGTTGTTTCAATTAACATGCATAAGGCTGTATAATTAAAACTTAGAAAAAGGCAGCCCATAATTGTCAGAATTCTCCGCCCACGAGGTATTCTAACAAATCGCTTCCCATTCCTGGGCCTGACTTCGCATTCTGTAAGATTGCGGTCATTTTCGCACAAATACACTAAAAATGAGAATATATCTCTTCTCCCTCATTCTCACAGTTAAGAGCTATCAATACGCCATGGCCAGCTATCTAGCTTTCGCTAGCAACCATTGTAGTTTTTATTATATTTTTTTTTGCATGCCTTCAAGAGATTTATTTTTTGGGACATAGAGTGCGTAAGAACAATTAATAATATCAATTATGAACACGGCCACAACGTCTTCACTTTTTGAGAATTAAAATATTTCTATTGCTAATAAAATAAATCTACAAAACAAGCAAAAACATTGGCGAGTTCTTACACAGTATATAAATGTGTGCGTGTGTGTGTGTGTGTGTGTGTGTGTGTGTGTAAATTACGTGTAGTTAAAATTCAAGAACGGACTTGTCAATTCCAAGAAATTAGATAATCAATTATATATATATATATATATATATATATATATATATATATATATATATATATATATATATATATAAATATAAATAATAATAAAAACAAAGGAATATTAATATACAACCCAGTGTGTCTGAAGATTTTAATTTTTAATTATTTTTATTGCTCAACATATATATATATATATATATATTTATATATATATATACATATATATATATATAGAGAGTTTTATTCATATCTATCGATCGCATTTTATTCATATCTATCTATCTATCTATCTATCTATCTATCTATCTATCTATCTAAACTTATTGTTTTAATGCCATGTCCGATAAAATAGATTACACGCAAAATTTAATTTCTTTCTTTTTTCCATTTTCTTTTTTTTTCCAAACATTTTCCTTCTTATTTATCCATTTTCTCATTTTCGTTTCATTTTCTTAAACATTTTTTCTAGTCAGTCTTTCATTCTTTTCTCCATTTGTGTTTCCTTCCTTTTTCTTTTAATTTCTTTCTTTCTTTCTTTCTTTCTTTCTTTCTTTCGTTCTTTCTTTCTTTCTTTCGTTCTTTCTTTCTGTTTTTAATTTTCCTTCTTTCTTTCGTCCATTTTCTTTTTTATTTCTTAATTTTTCCTTCTTTCTTTCCTTCTTTCTTACTTTTTCCTTTTCCTTCTTTCTTTTTTTCTTCTTTTTTCTTCTTTTTACCTTCTTTCTTACTTTCTTTCTTTTATTCCTTCCTTATTTTTCCATTTTTCTTTCTCTTTTTCTTTCTTTCTTTTCAAATTGCGCTACTTCTTTCTACCCTTTTTCAATCGTTGTTTTTTTTTTTTTTGTCATTTTTGTGTTTTTCCCGTTTTCAAATTTTATTTTGTCCCCACCTGCACGTACACATGTGGGGCGCCACGTTACTTGTGACCTTGTGTCAAACCTACCATCTTAGAGGAAAGGCGGTGGTAGGTAAACTTTTATATCATTCTATTTGACGCTATTTCTCTATTTTTCTATCTCTTTCAGTGCTTTGCCTCCATTCCTTTATTTGCTTATTTATTATGAAAGCAGACGTACGCGTCTGGAAAATGTCCTTCTCTTATGGAAAACCATTTGCAGTTATTCTAAAAGTGGGTCCATTATTTATAAACGCCGATTCGTACTTTGAGAAAGACGACTGTACCAAAGGAAAGCAAACCAGACTCTAAGGGTAACGGTTTCCATGCAATTAAGCCATGTCGGCTCGAAAAGAGGAAAAGCAAAATGAGTGTCCGGTTTCCTTGGGAAAACACAGAGAAATAAACAAGAGATCAACTGACAAAAAAGACGACATTTAAAAGACGACCTTTACGAAATTATAAAAACAGATTTACTTTTCAGAAAAAAGAAACATTCGAAATTTCTGCATAACATTTGACTTTGCACCAATTAACAAAAATAAATAAAAACACAACATCGCACACAAGTATCTATCTATCTATCTATCTATCTATCTATCTATCTATCTATCTATCTATCTATGTTCAAAGCTGACTTTAAAAACTCGGACTTTTATATCTATTCGAGTCTGTTTCTACCACTGCCTACCATCTACCAGTTTAGATGAAAATAGACCCTAGTGAATTCAATTCCAAATGGTTGCCTCATATTTTCGGCCTTGTGCCATGTCTCAGCTACGAGACTAGGAAGTCTATAAGTCTGTTCATTATTTATCTATCTATCTGTCTATCTCTCTATAGCTATTTATCAATATATATATATATATATATATATATATATATATATATATATATATATATATATATAAAACAGTGGCTGCTACCGCATTGATCTTCAAGTACGAATTGTAGTCTCCTGGCTACTGGCGTATTTCGTATAGAAAACGTTAAAATTTCCCCGACATCTTAGGGGTAGGATCTCTGACTGATGCCAAATCGGTTGTGTTTCGATCCCGGCTTGAAACAATCGAAACTGAAGAGCTGTGATACAGCTCATGAATCTCTCTTTGTCATATATATATATATATTATGATCGTTATTTATATTTCGTAAACGTGACTGAGTTGCCAGTCCTGCTTTTTTTATTTTCTTAAGCAGTGAATTGATAACAACGGGCCTAGAATGAGAAGTCCTAGTAAATAGGAATCATATCCCCAACAGAAATCGAAATCGTATCCTTTCCCGTCAGGGAAAGCGCTTTTTTTGACAAAGAGTGCGTCTAACAGTTTGCCCACGAAGACCAGCATGGTAGGACGAGGTTTTAATTATCTAATTAAGGATAGCTTGTCTCATATAAGGACTTCTAGGAATCTATATACGCTGGCTTCAGATTCTTACACACACATGCATATATATATATATATATATATATATATATATATATATATATATATATTTAAGTAATTCATCGAGTCTGATAGAAATCTCAACAGAATGCAGAAATCAGACTCAACAATCTATCAATAATTTCTATCATGTACATCATTGCTTGAACCAGCTTCTAATGCTCTAGAGTGAGCGGCTTGGTGAGAGTAATCGTGACTCCAGGAGGCACAGTCCTATGGTTACAGAGACCTCAGTAGAGTTCCACCACGGAATATGTGAGTGAGTCTGATTTGCAATCTCTTCGTCACCGAGGCCCAGTGGAACAGTTGGTATGATGGTGGCTTGGTAACCTAACTGTCAGGGTTTCAATTCTCGGTAGTGGATGCGCACTGCTGATGAGTCCCAAATATAGGACGAAACGGCCGTCCAGTACTTTCTGCATTCTGTTGAGATTTCTATCAGACTCGATGAATTACTTAAACATAATTATCAAATCCTCCTAATAATTTCTATCATATATATATATATATATATATATATATACGTCCCTACAAAACAGAAGAAACCTCCTACTCGAAAGCATTGCTGAAAAAGTTATTCCCAAAAGCAGTTATAAAGCAATGAAAAGCACACCTGATATCTTCTCCAAACAAATTCATGACTACTTCCTGACATGCGCAGAACTCAAATCCCATGAAGAGCTAACTAATAACAAGGCTACGTCAATTAGCAAAACATTACGCAGTGAAACCATCCTTTCTAACTCCAGGGCCAAAAAGCTTGCGCCGGGCGATATCACACATAAACATCAGGCAAATAAATCGTTTAAAACACAAAATTCACAAACGATACACCCACCGTAGATGGAAAGAGATCGATAACCCGAATATTATCTTTAACATTCCCTATCTATCTATCTATCTATATATATATATATATATATATATATAGTCATACAAAGAGAGACTGTTTTTCTGTATCACAGGTCATCAGTGTGGCTAGACGTCCAATCGCTTCAAACCGGGACCAAAATACGACCGATTTAGCATCAATCTGAGATTCTAAGCCCTAGGCTATCAGCGCCCGGCAAAAAGATAGGCGAATTTTTGCGTATTTATTTTTGCATAAACAGTGACCTAGAGAACTCAATCTGGCTGGAGAGTCTTGCAGTATCAGTAGTAATAGTCACTGCTTACAAATTCACTTTTCTCCACATAGTGCACGACCGAATTAATTATTTAGCGGGAGATGATATCCTCATCCACAGACAGACTGTTTCGCTGTATCACAGCTCATCAGTGTGACTAGACATCCGATATCTTCAAAGCGAAACCAAAACCCAACCTATTTGGCATGTATATATATATATTAATTTCTATCATTATATATATATCATATATATATATATATATATATATATATATATGATAAAAGTAAGGAGAATGTGAGATAATTAAGTAATTCATCGAGTCTAGAAGAAAACACCACAGAGTGCAGAAAGCACTGGACTTGAAACCTCGGAGGCACAGTCTTATGGGTAAAGGAAGTTGGATGAGTTCCACCACGGAATATGTGAACGAGCGACACAATATCTACTCAATTTTTCTTTGCCTCTCCATCACCGATGCCCGTTAGTACAGTTGGTATGAAGTTTGCCTGTCAATGTAGCTGTCCGGGTTTCAATTCTCGGTAGTGGATGCGCACTGCTAATGTAGTCCCAAATATAGGAAAAAACGGCCGTCCAGTGCTTTCTGCATTCTGTTGAGGTTTCTTCTAGTCTCGATGAATTAATTTTATATATATAAAGTTTTCTTGAGTGCGCAGGCCGATGAACATTTCTTGCTTCTCTTGTCTTTCATAAGTTCTTGCGTTGTGTTAACTTCTCCAGTCTTTTTTATTTCATGTACCATACATTTTTGATAGTAAGTATGTTTCTTTTTGTTCCTATTTTCTTTAAATATGCCTCACTACTCATATGCTCTGCCCTTTCTAGGGTAGAATCAATTCTCTGTTGCTTCAAGTCTCTTCTTTATTTCTGTGGCAATGGAGATGTGGTTCTACAGAAAAATGTTGAGAATACCATGGATTGAGCACGTGAGCAACGAGGATGTTTGAAGGAAAATTGTGTAAGGACACAAATGCAATTATCTCAAATTTGGTTTGGATGAAGTCACGTGAATTATGTGATGGCCGCTTAGTAACGTCATTTCATGGAGCGACGATAGTGACCAGTCCGTCCGCCAGGTCTCAGGAGTCAAACTGAGCAGTTGCTTTTTTATTAGCATCGATGAGGCCTTACCTCGCACAGACCTATGACCTGGTCAGTCAGCTAGCATGTGAAGCAGCTTACATGCCCATAGCGCCGCTTTTTTTTTGTTTTTTTTTTTTTTTTTTAATTTTATTTTAATATATCTTCAACAGATATTTTCGGCTCACAGTCCTCATGTTGGGAAAATATATGACTCGCCGATTCCTGTTTGAGTGCAATATGTCCTCACTAGTGACATGGAAGATAAATCCAGAACGCTCGAATGTGGCATCCTAAATATTCTCCAGAAATATAGAAGAAGAAGCACAGAAGAAGATTTCAGCAGCTCAAATTCGCTTTGCGATATTTTACAAGTAAGAATCTCTTTCATGTTTGCCATTTATTTTCTTTCGGGGATTCCATTCTGTTCGTGGAATAAAGTGTTATTGTATCATCAATATAATAATTCTGATAATGTAGGGAAATGCAAATGGTGATAATGTTCCTTTTCTTCCATATTACCCTTTCTCACATACTTCTCATATTCTCATTATCTGATAACATACCTGACGTGATTATTTTGCCACATTAATGGAAAGGAAAAGGAGATGTATACTTAGAACGGAGGGAGGCACGGTGGAGTAATAGATAGCAGCTCGGATTGAGGAATCTGAGAGCCGAGTTCGAATTCCAGTCGAATCCATTACATTCACTTAGGTGCTAATACACTTGGGAAAGGTATGAATCCTCTTCTTCTCCCCCAGCTATGGGTAAATAGATTGGATGGCAACTGGTCTACCGTAGAAAGAAATAGCAATCTGCTGCGCGAAAAAATCTGCCTCGTCAGTCATCTATCAAAAGATACATGATCGCCTAAGCGTGTATCACGCATGACACATAACTGAGTGATGCTTAGAATTAGAAAGAGACATTTTAAATTTTGGGGATGCATAATGAAGAAATAAGTCTTGGGGGAATTGACTTTAACAGAACCTATTGAACACAAGAATGACAAGGGAAGTAAATTACCGAAGAGGCTTGTGTAAATGGATGGCAACTCAAGGAGGGGGTAGTATATTAAAAAAAAAACAATCAAACATTGCTAAGAGATACAAAGGACAGGAAATGTGTCTTGAAAGGACATGACACACAAAAAAAAAAAGAAAATGCATATGTATAATATGCTTACTTGTTGAACAGTAGTTAACATCAAATTTGTCTCTATTATATATCGTAATATTCGGACCAGTATTTTTGGTTGTGATATTCCCAAAATTACGACTATTGTAATCTCCATTTTTGATAGCTATCTATTGGGAAGCTCAGTAACCTTCTACATATGTTGAATTGAACATTTTATTCAATCCGCAAGGATAGATCAGACAATGGCGTACTGCTCTCATATTGTGGCGGGAGCTGCCCAGACCGCATTTTCCAACTCGGATAGAGTCTAAAAGCGTCTCCTTGTCCTTGTGGGTGTCGAATTTTCCACCATTCAACCTCTCTCTCAAGGGTGGGATGTGGTAAGCCTCTCTCTGCTCTATGGCTAATTTCACGGAAAGTACGTTTTGATTGTTTTTTGGGTGTTCACTATTTGCCGATAGGTGAGGCCCTAACGGGTGCCACTACCCCGGGTCAGGGTGGTTCGGAGGGAAGGTTCCACGCTCCTAAAAAAACCTCCAATCTTTCGATCAGAGGCCATTGCTGGTGGATATAGTTTATTGTAATACCCAAGACTAAACTAAGAAAAGAGCAAGCAGAATGATAAAATAACTAACTCGTTATTTAGTCATCGATGGAATGAGGAATATTCTTGAAAGATTCTAGTTTCGTTGTTAAACCAACATGAGACTGATAGCGTTTTAATCGCACAGTAATCGTTAAAGCGTTTGAGGTTACATCGCTTAGACGGGAGCTAAAATTCTCTATGGCGTTAGGAAATCCTCAAATAACTCAGTGGTAAGTACTCTATTAAATTTCTTTTCTACTTAAGCTTAATCCACCAACTTCAATCCAACAACTGAGATATTTTCCAATTTCTATTATAAGTTTAGTTTTCTTGTAGAGTAAAAATTTTTCATGTTTCCTTTAAGGTTCAGGACTGACATACAAAACATATCCGTTTACTTATATAGCTTATGTCACCGGAAGGGAGCCCTAAATCCGGCTCAGTGAAACGCAGACTTATGATAAGGCTAGTTTTGCTGAACTTCGAAGTCTGGACAAAATCAAAATTGCCTTTTCTAGTAATATTTTTTTTTATAGGACCAATAGACGCTATGATATATTAATGCAAGTATATATATTAAAATATAGTCGGTCTTGATGGCGAAATAAAAACAAAATGGTACTTTATGTGTTTCGTCTCAAAAAAGACTTCTTCAGAGTAATAATATCTTTGTCGATGGAGGAGTCATACACACACACACACACACACACACACTCACACACACACACACACATATATATATATATATGTGTGTGTGTGTGTGTATTTAGGCAGCAATCCTTCTTTCAAGCACATTTCATTGAATATGACAGACAAGATGTTTTTATTTAGTTTTTTATGCAATTTCTCATGCGCTCTAATATTTGTTTTTCTTTTCATATGATAAATTTGATAAAAACTGTCCGAATGTTTTTTTTTTTTTGTTTTTTCATCCGAGCGCTTTCGGCTATACATTTTTCCATTTTCAAAGATTAAATATTTTAACTGTTAAATAAGAAATGTATTCGTTGGCGATATACAGACAAAATTGAGTGTATTTTTCTATTTTATACTCTATTGGAACTTCACAATTATTTTTTTAATTTTTTTATTCGTGAATTTATTTACAATTAAAATTATTTTAATCGCATTCCAATTTTCCTTCCTCATTCGTTATTATTATTCATGTTTTGAGTGTATATCGCCAACGAATACCTAAAATAATGACGTCTATTTTGTTCACCCCCCTCTCTCTCTCTCTCTCTCTCTCTATATATATATATATATATATATATATATATATATATATATATATATTGTGTATTTGGCCAAATCTTTCATACACGTTTCGTTAATGACGACTGACAAGGTACTGCGATTAAGCTTTTTATTAAATTTTTGTATTCGTAGAAATGTTTAATTATATGGAAACGCACACACACACAACCCCCATATATATATATATATATATATATATATATATATATATATATATATATATATATCGCACTAAGCGTTAGAATATTGATCGATGTATAATAATAATACTATAATTTATATTAATAATAAATATATATTTTTTTCCACACTGGTACCACAAGCAATGAACGATTCACTTGTCTGGTTCTGAATTAAAACTGGATAGTGCACAATTTAAGTATTGATATTTATATCAAACGTATATATTCCTACCGATGTGGAAAAAGTACATTTATTATTATTAATTGTCTTTATTTTCAGCAGAAATTAATGCAAATATTTGAACATTAAAACGACTCAAGATAAGACATGATAGACATTCATTGTCTGTTATATTTAATAATATCAGTTTAAATATATATATATATATATATATATATATATATATATATATATATATATATATATATATCCCCAACAAGTTTGATTAAAAAAGAATCTAAAATGTCTGTCTAATTTTTTATTTTATTTTTCGGATAAACTGTTGAATATTGCGTTCATAGTCGTAGATAAACTGTCCAAAATTCATACTTTGTTATTTCTCTTCAAATACTTTTGAATTTCATGTATGTGTGTGTCTTTTATGTTTGTGTGTGTGTGTGTGTGTGTGTGTGTGTGTGTGTGTGTGTGTGTGTGAGTGTGCGCGCGCCCGCGCGCATGTTTTCGGTATTACTTCTTTACGTCGAAATATTATCTGATGAATAAAGATTTTAGAAATCGGTCAATTCTTATTCTCAATATGAAAATAAGTTCTTTACCGACGCCCCGCCCCGCCCCAACCCGACCAGACATTTAACATTGTCATGATCATCATTAACCTTTCCATTACTGGCATCACCATTAAGAAGACCAAAAGCATCTTGAAACCGCCGATAGCACCGACACCGTAAAGTACGTTATCCCGTTTGCCGCCCGTCACCACACTCCAAACAGCCACGCCTACCTCCATGTCGACCCACAACATGAGAGCCGCAGGTTATGAGTGCCTGGAATCAGTAAAATCAGGCGAAAGGAGTCATGGAATTGAGACCGCCTGCTTCTCTGACCAGACAGAAGTCTTCACACTTTGCTCTGTATAAATAAACATCTCGCCCCCCGGGGACCCCCAGAGTTTGTGTAAACGGACACCTGACACTATAAGTTCTTCGGAGTTGGCGAAAATAAAGAGGCTTAAAGTGGCTGGATGATGACAGAGGTTTCGTGTGTGTTTGCTTTACGTAGCCCAGGATTGTGTACGGAAAGTGTACTTATTGGTTTCTTTCTTCGTTACGGCTTCAGTTCACACTTGTAAAGATTTAGAACTGAACGACACGAAGAGAAACAAGCAAGATATCGAATAATAATAATAATAATAATAATCTTTTATTTGATCTGTCCCTTCAGGACGTAGCGGATTATGACTCTCCACAGCTCCCTGACTATTGTTACTCTAAGCAACGTTTAAATCCTTACCATCCCTCTTTTTCCCGTGAACTTCCATCCATTCATCCCAGCTTATTGATTGGGTGATTCGATTTTTACAGTTTATCAAAACTTTGCATGTTTTTTTAAAGCTAGTAATTATTCTTAGATTGTAAGAATTTTTCTGGTGATATTAATGGTTTAGTGATAAAAGTCTTACTAATTAACCCATAGCTGGGGGTTAGAAGAGGTGGAATCATACCTTTTACCCATAGCTGGAGGGAGAAGAAGAGGATTCACACCTTTCCCAAAGGTATTAGCACGTAAGTGAATGTAATGGATTCGACTGGAATTCGAACTCGGCTCTCAATCCATTACTCCACCGTGCCTCCTAGCAGGACAGACTGGGTTCTATAGCCTTGGATGGCAACTGGTCTAGGAGAAGGTAAACTCTGAATTCAAAACCTGCGGAAGGTTGTTTGGGGACCTTGTGGCACATAGTGCACCAGGTCTCTGTAATCGGCCCTTCAAAAAGTGTGGATGGTCCTGCACGAAACCTTCACCACTGTAATCAAATCTCATGTGCTATACATACGGGTTGGGGACCGCTTGAATTCCAAATACCCATGAAACTCCAATATTGGAGACGGCTCCACCCACCCGGGAATGCCGTTACAAGAACAAGAGAGAGAGACAGAGAGAGAGAGAGAGAGAGAGAGAGAGAGGAGAGAGAATCATACCTTTCCCAACCGTTGGGTTCGTTCTATTCGCTTACGTCACTCTGACTAAATATTTCGAGTCATTATTCGTTACTCCGCCGCATATCTAACTCACAGCAACTGGTATACCCAAGCGGCCACTCATCTATGAACTAACATATATATATATATATATATATATATATATATATATATATATATATATATATATATATATATATATATATATATATATTTCCAAGAGGCTGAAATCCATGTAGAGTTCAATGTCCAGGACGGAGCAAGAATATAATATAGTAAATACAGGGAAATAAAAGCCTACAGACCTGATTTTATGATAAAAGACAACAAATTCAGGAGGTGTTATGCTTATTGACATAGCATTACTATCTAAGAGAAACTCCTCTATGAAAATGATCGAGAAAATACAAAGAGCTGGACATCGAGAGTAACAGGAAGTAGGGAATGAAGAAATAGACAGTACCAATTGTAATCGGGGCTCTGGGCCTCGTGAGAAAAAGAATGGACAATTTTATTAACAGTACCCCAGGTAACATCAACATACACGTTTCCCAGAAGATCGCCCCGATAGAAACATCGCATATACTAAGAAAAGTGCTATCATTAAATGACAATTCTCGCGTAGTGCCTCAGGTCCATAGTTTGGACCCGGCTCTACAGGATACAAAGCAGGAAACATAACGTACACAAATAATAATAATAATAACAACAACAAAATTTTTCTCACAATTACACCCCACTCCTTATGAAGGGGTCTATTTATGTAAAATTGTGATTGTTTTCTTCAAATCTACTCAGTTGAAAATGTCATGATGCCATTTCTGACCTTAGATCTCTGGTCGGGACCCGAAAAGAAATGTGTATACACCCCAAATTAAAAGAAATAATAATAATAATAGATGAACAAAATGACTGACGTAACACTTGCAATATTTTGCAATACTTAGAGAAGAGCGTGATTTAAGAAAAGACACTTTGTTTAACAATGTTCGACAGTATTTTCGTTGGTTGCGTTTCATTCATTTTAACGCGTTGATTACCAGTACAACCGTTTCTCTCAAAACAAGGCACTTCAAAGACTTGTAATTTTTTGTAATTTCTTTTATATTTATATACTTCTATACAATTTTTAAGCATAACTTCAAGAAGATAGACATACTGTTGAAATATTGTTGAACATTGTTAAACACTGTCTCTTTTCTTTTTCTAAACCATGCGCTTTTTGAAGTGTTTATAATAATAATAGTAATAAACAGTATGGGGCTGAAACTCAAACTGTTTGAATTTCAGCCCCATACTGTTTATTTTGTAAACAGGAAGAAACTTTTAGTGAATATCATTCTTCGAGCAAACAACAAAATATAATTGAGGGAAAACAAGTAATTTGAAAAATATCCTAATCTTGTCTGAGAGCTTAAAGAATAATTGAATCATGAAGTTAAAAGTTTTACCCATCATTACTAGAGTACTTGGAATAACCTTGAAAAACATTACAAGACGTTGGAATATTTGGAACTCTAAATAAGTCTTGAAGTGACAGAGATGTGGTTCTTAGTATTCATTTGTTAGACCATGCGATTTATGTACAGATCAATGGACAAATTTTAAGGAAGTTGGAAATTAGGAGATAAAAATTCTTTAAAAACGTGTTGATCTTGTTATGTAATAACAATCCTCCTATATAGCATTGAATGCTGGAAGATTTCCCAAGAAATGAAGAAGAGACTTGAAACAAGTGAGATGTGGCTCTACAGAATGATGATGAGAATATCATGAACGGTGTATGTAAGTAATAAGGGACATTTAAGGGAAATGGAACCAAGTGAGGAAATACTTATCAGAAAGAGACACTTTAAATTTCTTGCACACACAATGGGAAAAGAGGGATTAAAAGAATTTGACACACACGGGACCTTTTAAAATCAGGATCTACCAAAAGAGCGTGTATAAATGCGTGAGGGAACAGTGACTGGCGGCATAGATAGCAAGAAGACGAACATTACTTAGAGCTACGAAGGATATTAAGTTGAGGAGAGTACGCCCTGAAGAGATGCAACACAGAAAAATGAAGAAAATGGTGACTGACATTATAGAGAGTTTCAGTCTAGCTCCCAAGTAAAAATTTTAGAAAATCCGAATATTTATTTTGAAACATGTTTTGTTATTATCCATAAAAGCAATTAAAAAATCAAATAAGCAAACAAACGAATAGATAAATAAACAAATAAATAAATAAATAGCAAACATGGCCCCCACCGAATAACTTACTTCTTTCACACTTCACTTTTTTGCAAAATCAAACATATCCACTTAATCTAAATTTTTTTCACGGTCTATATTTTTTCCTTAATGATATATTGCCTTTTTTTCTTAAAAATGAGTGGATGTGCGGGTGGTGTAATAGATAGCGGCTCCGAATGAGAACGCGTGCAAATACTCATGGGAAAGGTATGAATCCATTTCCTACTCCCAGCTATGGGTTAAACAGTAGAACTTGTATCTGTAAAAATTATTGCTATTCCGAGTGCAAAAACAAAAAATGAATACCGTATACATGTATAATACCCAATTTTTTCTATAAGCAAAATTAGGGGTGCGTTTTAGCACAGCTACAAAAAAAGTATTTTAAAAATTTTCGTTTCAAAGGTCGATTTCAGTTGCGAAATGACCACTCACTAGAAACATACGACAATTTGACACTAACATTCGGCGATTGCGACCCCATAAGGATGTCAAATACAATCATATGTACCTAACAATACTTACAAATGTAAAATAAAATAAGAATTATCATAAAATTAAATTAGAATAATATTATTCTATACTTAAAAACATTTTTAATAAGAGTAGGAAACGCTGGCCGGAATGAATTTGGAAAGTTATAATTTATAGGGTTTGACTACCAAACAAGGGGTGCGTATTATGCATGAGTAGAAGCATTTTCCCACACTTTCAGCACAATTTTAGGGGTGCGTATTATGGATGAAAGCGTATTATACATGGGGAATTACGGTATTTCTTATTATCAATATATGTTTGGATTTTAAATAATCTATAAGGCGTGAAAAACAAATCAAACTTTTCTGTCACAGGCTGAATTAGTTTTTTTCACTTTTTTTTTGTAAATCTATTAAGCCCAAGCAAGGTGATAATGCCACTAAGATGCAAAGAGCTACTGGGAGTGAAAGAGAATTAAAAATACTTTAGAAGGAATCAGAAACGCAATCATACAGGAAACAAGGAATAAACCTCTATTCATGTTTAAATAATAGATGGATTCACCCATCGTCCGGTTCGCACTCCTCCTCCAGTTTTTCGAACATGAGTAGAGGCTTATACCTTGTTTTTTTTAAGGACTGGGTTTATCGTACCTTCTAAAGTCTACTTCAATTCTATGCATCTAATGTCTTCGCCTGAACTCCGAAATTTTATTTTGCTACTTATTTTATTTTTCTGCAATAGGAGTAGATAGGTTCGCCTATCGCCCTGTTCACACTCCTCACCAGTCTTATGAACAGCATTGGAGGGTTTTTTTCTCCTTTATTTCCTGTTTAGGATTGCGTTTCTGGTACAATCTAAAGTATCCTTCAAATCTATACTTCTATCGCCTCCGCCTGAACTCCGAAAATTTATTAACTATTATTTTCCTCAATAGGCGTAGATATATTTGCCTAATGTCAGGTTCATACTTCTCCCCGATTATTATTTAACTATAACTATTTTCGTTTTCTGTCTACATTATTCGGACTATTGCCTTCATCTTTGTCATATTTATTACAACATTTCGGCCTTCTTCAAGTGGTTGGAATGTCGTACTGAACCCTTTATTTCGCTCACTGGGATAAACTGTTCTAGTTCCACGTGTCATGTCTAATG
>CAHIKZ030000129.1:2047500-2085000 GCA_903632075.3 Acanthosepion pharaonis | reverse complement strand
TGTAATTCTTTTTTCTTTTACTATTACGAGCGAACTTTACTTTTGCTCCACCTCAGTGTATCGATAATCTTTAACAAATTTAGTACTGGAGATAAAGAAATGGGACATAGAATACGCTGCGCTAGAGATAGTTTCCCACAATAGCGCAAGTTGCTACAAAACCAAAACATTAACCTGAAAACTCGAGTCAATATTTCATATTGTTGTGGCTTTGTTAGGTCCAAAAATAAAGACACAAAGAGAGGAATTGAGTTAAACAAATATATTAACAAAAACAGTAATACAAACATATACAAACGAGAGTGTTACAACAAAGAATGTCCGACTGTCAGAGCTGACTGCTGGAATATTCCCTCTCCAAAAGGCAGTACCTGCTCCTATTTATAGCTGGGAGAGTCCATGTGTGTGTGGGTAAATTACCATAACACATACGATGTCATGCGTGACGCCGAACTCGTTCAGAAATATCTAAACTGTGAACTGAAGGCAACCGCTTTCACAGATCAATACTTAAAAATGGCTTTGAGGGAGTGAAGCCTATGGGTCAGGGTGAAGATCACTTGTGGGCTAGCGCTTCAGAATCACAAAGACAGCAAAGATAACAGAAACCACATTAGTTGAGGATTTTCAACAGCAGCAACAACTAAAATGAATAGCATATGTATCGAAGAGAAAATAATGATGATCAATAGTAGCAAAGGTTGGATAACGTGACTGCCTTCTCTGGAAATGCAATCTCAGCCTTGCAGCTTCACGTCTATTACCATTTGCGCCGTATTTATATCATATCTGCCTGTTCATGGTATGAATATCCTGCCATTGCTAAACAGAAGCTTCATTACTACACACGTTAAACCTTGAAGACAGACTAGCTACAAATATACACGAATTACAAACGTAACCTAGTCTACATGGCAACACAGCGGCATCTTCCGTAAACTTTCTTTAAACTAACTTAATAATTCAAAGACAAACGATTTGCGAACATATATATATATATATATATATATATATATATATATATATATATATATATATATATATATATATCCCTGAAAAGATTGTATCTAGCATGAAACAGATTGTCGCCTCTAAGTGTTGACTTCTATGTTCACTTTTATATTTACACACGCTCTATCTCTGATATTGAGCACTTTATCCCATAAATATAGCACATAGTAAGACTATATTTCTTTATATATATATATATATATATATATATATATATATATATATATATATATATATATATAGGTGCATATTGATTATATATATATATATACGCACACAGTTACAGGCTTATTACCTTGTTACACATCGAATAATATTCCAATAACCAAAAACACTATTCTTAAAAGAGTGCTCAGTGCCAAATAGAGCTAATAATATTTATTCAAGTTTATAATATATACCTGTTATAAGATCATGCTGGTGTCTTATCAAGTGATGACGTTGAATGGATAATAAACGATTTTATGAGTTCAAAAGCCAACTAAACCAACCTCAGTAGGAGAAACTTTGTTACGTAACCTATGATGACCAATCAGAATACAAGTATATGGCAATTTAAAATAACATTGCAACATAATATATGTTATGTACAATCTATAAATTAATTAATATTAATATTGGATTAAATTAGAGATCAATATAAAAATTAAATTTAATTGTTAAATTAAATTTAAAATTAAAAATTTGAAATCTCAAAATTTAAAGTTAATCAAAAGTTAATCACGCATCAAGTTTAATATTATTTTAAGATTATTCAGAAATGAAACCAGGAGAAAAAATGATTATGAATTATTGTTCGCAAAGTGCCAATTTATCAGTGAAGTTAGACGCTGATAAAAAAATAAATAAAAAATAAAAAAAAGTATCTACGATCGCTACACATATTTGATACTTGGAAGTCAGAGTTCAAATAAGGAGGTAGGGAGGGGAGAGAACTTTCAAATGACAGGAGAAACACATTCACATAATTATACACAAACGTGGTACGTAAAAGTAAAGGCGGGCAAATTTATGAGCCGTAAATAAAGGGAAGTGTATTCACACAGGAAATAGAGGAAGGAAAAATATAAAAAAATAAAATAAAATATAAAAATGAAAACCAGAAAGAAAGAATAAAAATGAAGAGAAAAACACATATAAAAGCAGACACAAGAAAATTATTTTACAGACAAATGTATATACAGGTAAAACGATATATGAGCAATTGCACACGAATAATTGCACACGAATAATTGCATACATATAATCAGATTCCCCAAAACTCAAACATAAACGCGATAATAATCACAAGCGAACCATCAAAATCTATACATACATAAATCCAAATATAAAGAGGATTAAATAAAAAAAAGTGCATATATATATACATATTTTTTTATGTTTATACGTTCTTTTTATAGATACAAATATTTAACTAAAAGCTCTGTTTATAATAAACAGTATTAAACAACATTTACAGACCTGAATGTCCGAGAAATCTACACAGAAAATAGGATTCGAACCTGTATCCTATACGGATCACGTCATTTAGCTTGACGTGCCTTATCCGATTTGGCCACAGATGAGCGTATCCAAATGTAAACAAATGACGTCACACATTATGAAATGGACAAAGTCTGATAATTATTCTTTAAGACATTTTTTTAATGTTTATACGTTCTTTTTATAGATATAAATATCTAAGTAAATGCTCTGTTTATAATAAACAGTATTAACAACATTTACCGGCCTGAATGTCCGAGAAATTTTCATAGGCAATATGCGTCCTCCGACAGGAATCGAACCTGTATCCTATACGGAACCGTCATGTAGCCTGACTTGCCTTAATATAAACAGAGTACTTACTTAAATATTTGTATCTATAAAAAGAACGTATAAACATAAAAAAAAGTCTTAAATATAATTGTCAGACTTTGTCCATTTCATAATAAATACATAGATATGTAAATTAAGACAATTCCCTGTAGATTCATATATTTAACAGATCGCAACATCTATCAGAGATGGAATAGAAATTTTTATTATTGCATTATTCCAATATTTTAGCACATCAAGATAGCTATTAATGTCAACAACTGAGCACAAATAGTAATTAAAAAAAATCTAATAATTAATGTATAATTTTAAATTTATTAATTAATAAAATCAGAAGAGTCAGAATTGATTTTGTATCCGAATTTTCGTATGAATCTTTGTGTAGTTCTTAAGTTTGCTTTAAAATCTTTTTCATCATTTTCATCAAAATTAAGATAGCCACGACTTAGAAAAAAAATTGTTTTTCAGAATCCTCTGTGTGTAACAAAAGAGCGTATTTCAAATATTGCATCATGTAATATTATTCCTTTTATATCAGCTCTTTTCTATGGGAGGCTAACAGAAATTAAAAGTTAAAAAATAACCATAAATATATGAAAAATGCGTATATAACTATTTGAGCTATAATATGCTTATTACCAAAATAATAATACTGAATTTTTTTTAAACATTAAAGTATATTTAATCACATCGCCCTTATAGCTGTTGCGATCTGTAAAAAAGTTATACAACCCTTAACATGTTTAAATATCTATATGTTTGTCTGCTAGTCAATCCCTGCTCAGGCACATTTGAGTTTGTTCACCACCCACAGAGCCCAACTATGGTTTATACTGCTACTATGCTGAGCGGACATTAGTTAGAGTTTCTGGTAGAGAGAGTGATCAACAGTCTAAACAAATCCAGCACACTCAAACCCTCGGTCACGATGACTAGATCATCAATCGACGGATCCCAAATAATTCAGTGTACCCAATTTCGCTAAGAGGGGTTGGGTCAACACTTGCCATGGTTATCATGCACTTTCCAAATGTGCTGACAAATCGACCATAGTTCGATTCTCACGGTCGGGAAGCGAACGTTCTAATCAGTTGGGCATGACTCCGTTTTGATATATATATATATATATATATATATATATATATATATATATATATATATATATATATATATATATACACCTAGTGAGCCAGACAAACCTACCTAGGTTTCACCTAAACGGATCGTCAGGGAAAGTTTGGCTAACGAGGCAAAGAGAAACACATATTGTTAGTTAGTTGTTTACTCGTATCGGGTTTTTTTTTTTAAGACCTGCATCTGTGCGATTTTTTGTCGACAAAGTTCATGTTTGTAGCTCTTTCTTTTTTTAAAACCTTTTTTTCCCTCGAGATTGATTTGATTAGCAATTCAAAAATTCGAGGGTTTTCAAACGAGTCTAGTTATCTATATTTATATATATATATATATATATATATATATATATATATATATATATATATATGAATATATATATATATATGTGTGTGTGTGTGTGTCAGTAAGTGTGCAGTGATAATGTGTATATATATATATATATATATATATATATAGAGAGAGAGAGATAGATAGATAGATAGATATATAGATAGATAGATAGATAGATAGGTTTTTGTGTATTTAGGCAGCAATCCTTCTTTCATGAACATTTCATTGAATACGACAAACAAGGTGTTTTTATTTAGTTTTTTATACGATTTCTCATTCGATCTAATAATTTTTTCTTTTCAAATGAGAAATTATATAAAAACTGACCGAATGTTTTTTTTATCCGAGCGCTTTCGGCTATACATTTAGCCATTTTCAAGGATTAAATATTTTAACTGTTAAATAAGAAATATTTTACTGCATGTATGTTTTATAAAATGTTTTCATTTTTTAAGAACACGGTTAAGATATTGTGTCCATGTTCATAATCAATATTATTAAATGTTGTTTTTTTTTTGTTTTTATTGATAAGGCTTCCATTATTTTTAGCCTAATGCAAAGTTTTGTGTGAATAATTCATGTATTTGTAAATTGATTGCACGTTTATCGTAATTTAAATAACTGATCCAAGTGCGACTTTTGGATAATAAGTGCGACATTACTGTAATTATTGAACAATATAGTTCATGCCACTTTGACAGAAAAATTTACCAGTAAAAAATTTGTTCATCACCATATTTGGTATAAACGCAAACACTTTAAAAATTTAAAATCAAACTCAGCGTTGCTTTGGCGCGTTCCAAAACCAATAACTCATTTTCAATAGCATTTTCGGATACAACAACACATATATTTTCGTTGTCCTCTTATTACTAAGAGAAAAAACCAAGAACAACATCTATTATATACCTGAAGATGTCTGTAGGAACAGACGAAAGCTTGTAGTAAAAATAACAACTAATTCGGCAGAAATTTATATAAACAAGGATCAATTCATTCATAACGGATCTGGAGGTTTTTTGTATACTATTTGAATTGTTTGCGATGATGGATGTCTCGCCATTTTTAAGCATTAACCTTTGCATTAGTTTTGTTCATGTATATATATATATATATATATATATATATATATATATATATATTCATATATATATATATATATATATATATAAGTAAGAAAACATATTGGATTTTAAAATTAAATACACATAAACTAGGGTTGAATAGGGACTTAGGTGTTTTAAATCTTTATAAATATTTCAATAGTTAAGCAATTTTTTTTTTGATATAGAAAAAAAGATTTTTTAAACAACATTTAAAATATTTATGACAGTTCGATTTAAGTTAAGAATATCCGAACAGTGACGTTCCATTTCACGTGACGTCCGCGTCTCGCGAAGGACGCTACTTGCTAACAAACAGTAATTTTAATTTATTGGTAACAAACAGTTATTTCTGATGAAAAATTGAGGACAATTTGAAATATCAAATATATATATAAATAAATAAATACTTTCATAAAATAAAACATTATTATTTTTTAATTTGAAACTTTTTCTATATATATATATATATATATATATATAATATCTCTGTACACTTATTGCTATATTCCTCTATGTGTGTGGGTGTGTGCAGAGATATTGTATATATTTATATAATAAATGCAAATGTCAGTGTGTCACTGTGTCACACTTTTTCATATTAAAGCGACAAAACCCTCTAAGTTTCAATAGCTCATTTCAAATTAAAAAGTTATTGTTCTCAAATTGTGGTGTTTCAAAATGAAATTGTCCATGTTTTCAACTTTATTCCTAGAAGCCGTAGCCCAACATATCATACCATTTTGGAATCAGGCCGACACCGCGAGCCAATTAAAAACTTTCCGGTCCGGATCCAGATTCGCAATCCTGAAATTTTGGATTCCCAAATTTTCATTAGTGCGATTGTTTTCGGCGATATTTCTACGTGATTTTTGCGACGAATTTTTTTGTACAACAATTTCTTGGAAAATAAATTTGGGAATAATCAAAATTAATTGCGAAATCCAGCGAAAGTCAGCCATGGAATAAAAATAATTGTTTGTACGGATAGTAAGGACCTACGTACATCAAATTGTCTTTAAATTAAGTGGCGACAGAAGAATTATCATTGAACTTTTAAAACGTAAACTTAAATATTAATGCGATAATTAAATGCAGCGATCAATTTTGAGTTCTTATGTAGTTTATTGTTGTCTATCGCATCTACTGTACCCTACCTATTGAGATGAAGGCCCAGTCAAGAGACTCCCACAGGACTATCTTAAACGCCTCCCGATTGGAAGGCTTGTAAGCTAGTATATATATATATAAGATTAACCTTGATATTTAACAGTTTTCCGTATGGATTCCAGACATCTATCAAATGACAAGAACCGCACAAATAATAATAATAATAATAATAATAATAATAATAATAATAATAAAATTAAAGAAGAAGACGACGAAGAAGAATAAGAAGAAGAATTGAAAGCAAAATAAATGGGAAGAATTAATGGCTTTAATATTTTCCGCATGGCAGGTTGGAATTCTCTTCAACATGGCACGTGCCGTCATTTATCGCAGATTCGGCAACATTTCCAGGCGAATGAAAACAAAAACAAAAAAAAGAAGGCTTTTAAAAACAAATAAAAAAAGCAACTTTATTCTTTGGCAATCAGTTCGTTTTTTGTTTCTTTTTTTTTTTTTTACCAATTTTATCTTAAATAAAATAAATAAATAAAAAAAAACGTATTTTTTCAAAATTATACTAATCTTTCGCCTAATCAAAAATGAGTGTTGAAAATGAATTAAATCTGAAAATTAATTTCCATGAAAAATTTCGTTTTCTTCTCTCTCTCTCTCTCTCTCTCTCTCTTTTCCCAGTTTCTCTTTATTTAATTTATGGCCTGTCGAAATAGATAACTTCGTGATCCACGTCTTCTAGTGATTCAATGCGATTTTATTAGAATTTAAACGATGTCATTGTAAGTACTTTCTATGCTTGCTATAATCCTTTACATGTCCAAATGGGGAAAGTATGAAAAGTGTGCCATCAAGCCTCCAAATCGACATATCTAACCGATTTTAAGGACATTTCGCTGGTGTTTTAATTATTTGGTATTCTCTTCGACTATCAAAATCAATATTTTAAAGATCGAGACAAAAATAAATACAGTAAAGTCAAAATAAAGAAAAGATCAGAAATATAATATTGTGCCAATATTCTAAGAAGGATGACTTTTCTTGCCTGCCTGCCTGCCTGCCTTGAAAATCAGGACTTTAAGTTGTTGTTAAATGGTCGCGAAATCTGAACACGGTGCATTGACAAAATAGCGAACGTAGATCCCTGCAATTTTATACATACACATGAGGCTAAAATTTTATTCGCCCGACACGCTTTCCAAATTCAGACCAAATGAATAAACATTATTTTTTTTTTATCTTGGTTGGTAGGAGGAAGGCCTTCTGTGTTGCAACCAGAGTTTTTTCAACGGCTCCACACGCGCGCGCAAAAAAGAAAAAAAAGAGAAAGAAGATGAAATAAAGTAAAAAGCGAAAATATCAATGAAGGAAAAAAGAATGAAAAGATGAAGGCACTGAAAAAAAAAGGTGAAAGCGGTAGAAGGAGAGATGGGTGAGAGAGAGAGAAAAAAAATGATCAAAAGATATGAAAAACGAGAGTAACATAAGGAGCGAACGATTGATTGATTGTTTACGGTTTATCTACCCTTTGTAAGTTCTTGTAAGCCGAAACATATTTAAGATTATGAGAATAATTCTTTTCTTAAAGCTATTGTTCTGCCATCTATTTAAAAAAAAAGTCGTTAGGTATGTTAGTCACTGCCTCTCTTGCCATCATGATGTCTTATGAGTGTTGAATTTTCCAAGCCTTCTTTCTTCACATTTTTCTTATGTGTCCTAGAAATTTCAACTGTATATTTCTTACTCTAACTTCAGGCATTCTTTTTGCTTCTATCTTACTTAAAACCTCCTCGTGGCTTACATGTTCCATCTATGGTATTCTCAACATCCTTCTGTAGAACCACAGTTCTGTAGTCTCATCTGTGAGGAAATTGTCTAGAATTCACTGCCATTGAAGACTGATATTTTCTGCAAGTTGAGTATTCATTTATTTGTTTCTAATGGCAATTCTTAATACTTGTCTCTTAATACATTTTTTAAATCATTTCACCCCAAGCAAGGTAACAAAGCCACTAAGACGCAAGGGGTTACTGAGTGTGAAATAATATAAGAAAAAAATCATTATTAAGGAGCGAGAACAATAAAAGAAATTAAGAAGACAGACGATAACGATTGACATTGCATTTAAATTTTTCAACATCAAACATGACTGAAAAGCAAAAAGCCGTAAAAGATTACAAGGGAAACGTGCGGGAAAAGAAACTATTACACTATTTACATTATTCTGACTATTGTCCTCATCTTTGTCGCCATATTTATTACAACGTTTCGGTCGTTGTACGCTCAGGTCTTCTTCAGGTGGTTGGAATGTCAAACTGAACCCTTAATTTCGCTCGCTGGGGTAGACTGTTCTAGTTCCACGTGCCATGTTTAATGGATGTCCTTGAGGACACATGGCACAGTGGATAAAGGCAGTGGAGAACTTGGAGAGGGGAATTAATAGGAGATAACTGACAACTGACATCATAGTACGAATAGCATAAATAGTGTACATGATACCACATCTCAGAAATATAGACAGATACTGAAGAAATACTACGCTTAAATTCAGTCTTCTTGGTAACATAGAAAAAATCATCAGAAAAATTACCATGAAAGTATTGCCTTCGGATTTCAGTGTCACATTTTACGTCATCTGTTAAAGCACTTCCCAGGTAATTAAATTTTCGAATTTGACTGATTTTGACATTAACAATTCATCGTTCGTAGCTGTTGAAAAACATGCATCACACAAATTTGAAAAAATACGTTTTTAATGTCATATGCTTCCAGGAGGTCATCAACCATGTTCTTCTACAGTTTCTTTTATTTATTATTGTTCACGGCTCACCACAGCTTCATTTTGCTCAGTATGCTAGAATCGCAATGGCTTCTTAGGTATGAGAATGGCGTGGCCTCACGTTGCCTTCTGCACGGGTTGTAAATCAGGGTTATTCTCCTAGAGTGTCTGCCATTCATGATTAGAGATCCTAATCTAAAATAAATAAATAATATTGGCATCGAATTCATTCCACGATCTCCATCGATGTCTCTTTTTTATTTCTACACTAGTAGGGTTAGTAGCAGATTTTCGAGTACTTTAGCGATCATCGGTGAAAAAGTGTGATCGACGAGCCGAGTTCAATTTCCGGCCGAGTTTGATAAGTTCACTTTCGTACAAATAACCTTGGAAAAGGCATGAACCAATCTCTTCTATCTTAAGATTTGTGTTAAATTGCAAAGACTTTAGTCTTGGGTGGCAACAAACCTAAGAGAAGAAAAACCCAAAATTAAAATCATAAAACAACGAGAAATCACTCAACTGTCTTTCCGAAGAATTCACAACAATTCATAGATAATAAATAAAGGAAATTTTGAAGAGTCATGTATGCTTATGTCTTGAATCCGTTTTGCCTTCGTACAAATATTTTCTTTACTCGACATAAAATGTGTAAAAACTTCCGGTTAATCTATATATAGAGCAAGAAATGTCTTTTTGTATGTATGTTTTTTTTTGTTTTGTTTTGTTTCGTTTTTTTTGTTTTTTGTAATTTCCGTGTGGGCGTGTTCATGGTTGACATTAATACTATGAACACAACGACAACGTGCGGGACATGTTCGGAAAAATTTAAATTGACATTTCTGCTGACACACACATATATATATATATATATATATATATATATATATATATATATATATATATATATATATATATATAGAGTCTACGTATTCAATTTATAAAAAAAATCCTTCATAATGTCTAATAGGTTAGCCAAAAGCGTTCGGATCCATAGAACATTTGCGCAGTTTTTACAAACTGTCTAGAAAAGAAAAATGCAATAAAAAGTTTAAACGCAGTGCATTGTCAGTCGTCTCAATGAAGCATACATATATATATGACATGTTTCGTTGAATAATTTAGACATATTCTGTCTACTTATTGTCGATAGGATCCTTTCATATTCACGGATTGTGTGATTATTGAAAGACGGGAGAAAATAGCGTGTTATATATTGCATTTAAATCGTGTACATTCGACATGGCACAATGTCATCATCAGGGTACTGTTAAGTACAGGATAAGCATTGTAGTGTTCATTATTGTAAAAGAAAAAAGATTGTTGTTATCATCTGAAAATTTATATATATATATATATATATATATATATATATATATATATATATATATATATATATAAGGGGAGTTCCGATAACTTGGACCGATTTTAAATGTGAATTAAGTTTAAGCGTCTAATGATTTTTTCTTTCTCTTTCAGATTTAACAACTTAAGTCTTTGGCAATTTCAGCCTGTGGGAATGGCAACGCAGGATGGAAAGTAATTCATCACCCATAAGGACGCAGAGATACTTTTAGATTCTATCAAGTCTGGAAAGTTAAGACTGGGCATCTCCTGTTCATATATAGCAGCAGTACATCATTTTCGACATGATGTGGCTCTTCGTAAAAGTAGACGATAGCCGAAATCAGGTATTTGCTAGAGCGGTACATTTTCGCAGCATATTTAGCGATGACTCGTATGTACGTGTTCTATTTGAGGTCTGGATCGAATTTAAATTCCAGTAGGCGCTCGAAGCACTGTGCCACTCTTGATGAAAGTTCTGAGTTTCATGATTTCTGTCTACGGCGTGACGTTGATTATAGAGAGTTTGAAATTCGTATTCCAAATTTATGTTTGAAATTCTTTGTGTTATGCAAGTAGATATTTTCTTGATCAACAGCGAAAATCAGAAGCTCAAAGACCATCATGTACCGTCGTCATTGCAACTGTAACCGATGCGAAGCGGAGAACCGGCGATGTTTTCTTCTGCGACGCCGTCAGATGCCTGCAGGAAGTCAGCATTCGGTTCCGGAGGAATATTTTGATACCGATATTCGCCAGCATGATGCGAGCATTCACGCATGCGACACGATTAATGTTCCCGTGAGTAATTAATGTAAGCACTTGTAAATGGTCTTACGATTCCTTTCGTGCTAAGGCGACAGTAATTAAAAGAAAGTTATAATTAAGGCAAGCTAATTAAAGTGATTAAGTTATAAGGGCTTCCATGCTATCAAAATTTGTTCGATTAAGAGCAAAGCTCTAAATCGTGCAAACATATAGAAACGTATTTAAATTTACTTGCATGCGTCTACACTTAATCAATTGGGGCTGGTATAACGTTTTATTCGTTCACTTTAAAATTAGGGAACAATATTACCAAGCTTCCTATATGCTTTGAGAACAATTCTGTGATATAATATTAATGAAATATCTCGTCAGCTTCTCCATAACAATCTTGCTCTTCCTGTCTACGTCGTCATCTACGGAGACTCTTGAATCTCCATCCTATTCATTGACCGTGTATGAAAATACAACGCAAAGAATTTTATTAAAATATATGTTGTCAAGTGTTCCAGAACAAGCATTGCATTCTCAGTTACGAAGTGTTTTGAATTATCTAGAAAATTTAGTACAATGAATGTTTATTGCAATATATCTCGCCGCTTCAAAACTATCTTTTTTTTATTCATTTTACTGCCTTCACTACAACATTCGATGCATTGGGAAAATAAGAAGATCCAATACTTGTAAAAAAATATCGCAACGTTTCTTAAAAGTATATGAAAAAAATTGTCTTCTTGGTTAGTCGGTGGCAAACTATTTCTCAAGTATCGGATCATAGCCAAGACACACTTGGTGCTGCTGTAGTTAAAGCAGCAATTACGCCTTAAGAGGCAGAATTGCTAAATCTATATCTTTCTTCTAGACGGGTCCCCAACCAAGGCTACAGGTGTTTGTCTAAACTGCAATTTGATGCATGAGGAGAGAAGATATGGATTCATACATTACTCACGCAACGTCTTCAGCTGGAATTTGAACTCAATTCGGCTGGAATTTGAACTCGATTCGCCCGGAATTTGAACTCGGGCTCACTTTCGAAGCAGGTCTATCTTTTCATTGGCAAAGCCCTTTTTAAATGCAATCTAAATTATTAAATGCAGTCTAAACTATAATAGACAAAAGAGAAGGTATAAAAATTACAAATTTGTAAAAATTATAGCGCTTTCAAACACTTCCCAATAGTAAGAAGTCATCTGTCTGAAAAATCGACCATGGTTAGGTCCGAACACAGGTTGCATGGTCTAAACGCTCCGACCGTCGGTTACACACACGCGTTGTGTCCAATATACGCACACGCACAAATCCATCTTTTATACCAGTTTTATAAAGACGACTGACAAGGTACTGCAATTAAGTTAATTATTGAATATTTCTTGCATTTCTACAAGCATTTTTCTGTTGTGGCCGTGTTTAAAATTGATATTACTGAGTGTGGGCTTCTCCCTTTATATTATTAATGTTACCATTATTTTTAGCCTCTTTTTTTTACATATGGATGAAGCTATTATGGTCGTATTTTCCATAAGTATGTAGCGGACGAAATTTGGTAGGTTTCCATGTGTGTTGGAATGGGTTAAGAGCATAACAGCTGAAAGCGCTTGAATATATAAAACATTTGGACAGTTTTATGCACATTATGTCCAGAAAAAATAGTTGTACGAATGCAAGAAAAAGTAAATAAAAAGTTTATCTTGTCAGTCGATTTTTAATGAAATTAACATCTCTATCTATAAAAGGCAAGATGTGTGTGTGTATGTGTAACGAAAGCACGGCCGCAATTTTTGACGGATTTGCACCAAATTTTACATGAACATGCTCCAAGTTAGCGGTAAGGCGAAGACCGACTTTGCATTTCCCAACTCCCATCGATAGTGGAAATAATCGATTTTTTCATGCTTCTACGACAGTCTTCATGTAGTTTGCGGCCATTTTCTACTGGCCTATAGCTGGCTGCCACGAATAGGCAGGAAGATTCTATTGGCCAGCGTGAGAGCCAACAGCTGACTGATACGAATGTTAACTAGCATGATAGCATGCAAAAAAATCGATAGCTGCATTCGTCATAAGTGGGAAAAATTTAAATCTGGATGGCACTTTACTCCAATTGGCTCATTCGCTTGCTTAAACTCAACGTTGATTCTGATTCTGCAGAACTGGGTTGGGTGTGAAAAAGTATTTGTTGTTAACATTCTTTTTTCATTCGGTTTTTCCAGTTACGAGTCCTTTTTTAAAGCTGATCGTTTTGTGTTCATTTTGTTTAGTTCTTTTTTCGTAAATGATTTAATGTTTAGTATAGAGCTTAGAAAAAATTCGCAGTGTGAGATAGGCAAGAAGTAAGACATGTAGCAACATCAGCACGGCAAAGGGCACTCCTTTAAAAGCAAGGAAGAGCAAAGATATTTTAAGATATTTTTAAGTCAAGTAATAGCGATTGCTGTATGAGTCATACGATATTTGAATCAAGCACGGGCAACGCCGGATCATGCTGCTAGTACATATATATATATATATATTTCTAAGACATTTTTATGTTTATACATTCTTATACATTTATACATACAAATATTTCACTATTTGGGTTCGTTTTTCTGTCATGTATTTTGACAGGATTAATTTTCAAAACATCTTTTATAAAAGACCAAAAAGAAAACTAAAAAAAAGGTTATACACATAAAAGTTATTAAACTTTCGAACACCTTGGTCACTTTTGGAACACCCTGCATTAGTTATCAAAAATATCACAATTATATTTTGATTGACTGGTTGTTTTTACGGTTTATCAACCCTTTGAATGTTATTTAAACCCAGAAAATCTTTTTTTTAGATTGTAAAAGTTAGTTTTGGGAGAGATAATAAAGATTTAATAATACAAGCCTTACAAATTAACCCATAGCTAGGGGGAAAGAAGTGGATTCCGACCTTTCTCAAGGGTATTTGCGCCTAAGTGAATATAACGAACCTAACTGAAATTGTAACTCGGCTCACTAATTCGTAGCCATTATCCATTACACCACACACACATACGAGCTTACAGCCCCTCGTATTGCCAAGCGGTCAGCTATCTAAGTACTGACGAGACGCGAAGATTCTTAATTTCAATGTTGGATGGAACCAGTGGTTCAATGTGATGTGGGCGTTAACACACAATTATATATATATATATATATATATATATATATATATATATATATATATATATATATTGGCAGCATATCATTATTAAGGCATGTGTTGTTAAAGAAATTTCCGTTCAATAATTTTTTTCTGTTTCTTCTTACTTTCTCGCAATTTTTTGTATATACTTGGGTCCAAGTTCAAATCATCCGAAATCAGAAAAATTTTAATTAACAACCACAAAATTCTCTATAAAAACAAATGCAAAAAACGATTACAAATACTTGAGGGCATCCTAATTAAAAAAAAACAAAATCCCGACATAAATAAAATAGCATTTAATACTGGTAGAAACATCTTAGACATATTTAATAACTAATCCTCCAAATAACAAACACCAACCCTCTCCTTATTAATAATGAACTAAACCATCCACATTGTCTAAATACCCAAAATATTATCTATAAAAGTAAAATAATAAGCAACCTAATTCGAACTAAAGAATACAGCTATGATGATTGACAATAACCGAATGCGCTCGCCAAAACACCATGGACTAGAAACTTAGAACCAAATATAAAAAAAAACTTGCGAGAAAAGAAGAAATAATAAATAAAGAGATTATTAAACTGAAAAGTTCCGTAGTCTTTAATAACACATGCCAATATATATATATATATATATATATATATATATATATATATATATATATATATATATATATATATTACAGCAGAAAACTAAAAATTACCTTAACATCGGGTTTTGTCGGGTTTTGCTTTGTTAAAATAAAAACAACGATGTTGAAGTAATTTGGGTTTTCTGCTATAACAAAATGCATATGCTCTGTTAAAATAAAAACATCAAACTCTCTGGATCAGTTTTAATAATCATTATTACTAGTATCCACCAACAAATTGATTACCTGTACTATATTCAGGTTTGCTATTCATTCATACTAACTCGTTAAGTTTACTCACTGTTTACTTCTGCTTCTCTTGCGTTCTATATGCTGTGAGTATTAACTTCCTTTGGCATATATCATCGTTATGTGTCCCAGTCATTTCGCCTGTCTTTTTCTGATTGTAAGTATACGCTGCTTTTTTTGTTCTTTTTTCCTTAAGACTTTTTCGTTGCTCACATGACCTGTCTATACTTTGCATTCATCAGTAGAACCATATCTCTGTCGCTTCAAGTCTTCTCTTCACTCGAGAGGAAATTGTTCAGTATAGCTTCTTTTTCTAGCGACATTTTCCTGTCTCTTAATATTTGCTTAGTTTGGTTCCCTACTTCGATGCCCCTTCGGATTTCTGAGACACATTTCCAGTGTCTTAAAAGATCTTTCTATATAACTATAATTCTCTCCATATAAAATTTATTAGGCTATTATATTACCATCTCTCTGTGTAAATTGTATTAGGTTATTATATTTCCATCTCTCTTTATAACTTTTATTATGATATTTATTATCATTTCTGTATATAACTGTTATTAGGTCATTATATTATAATCTTTCTATAAATATTATTAGGTTATTGTATTATCACATCTATATAACTTTCATTAGGTTATCTCTCAAGATATTAGTTTATTATATTATCATTGCTCTTTATGATTTTTATGCTATTATATTACCACATCACTATATAACTGTTATTAGGTTATTATAATATCATCTCTCTGTATAGCTTTTATTACGTTATTATCATCTATTTAACTGTTATTAGGATATTATATTCTCATCTCTCTATAAATTTTATTAAGTTATTTTTTACATAACCAATGAAAATAATCTCTGTATGATGTCAAATCATCTCAATACATAACTTTTATTAGGTCATTATGTTATGGTCTCTTTATACATTTTAAACACATATTACATTATTACTTTTTATTATGTCATATTCAGACATGACACTATATATCTGTATTAATTTTGTTTGATTATATTATGGATACATAACTTACTCTATAATTTATTGCTGTTGGTGACTTCCACTCGATATGAAGTCACTACCTTTTTACAGAATTTATATATTTTTTCTGTAATATCACTAAGTATAGTTATTATTATTATTATTATTATTATTATTATTATTATTATTATTATTATTATTAATGTATCGTCACTGCTACGTCAATACATCCTCAATACGTCTTTTCTTTTGTTAGAAAAGCCTTACTTGAATAGGCCGACATTTGATCTTCATTGAAGTTATGCTTCCATTAAAAATGTTAAAGATTCACTCTCATCTCTTATCTGGAAACAAGAAAGAAATGCTGAAATCACTGGACTCTGGACTGATTTCCAAAAAAACAGTGTACGAAATTTTTACTATAGTTTGACTATGTTAGCAAAACTATTTTGCAACTACTACCTAAACAGATGAGAGCCGAATTCGAAATCAAGTTGGATTCGTTGCATTGACTTACGCGCAAATCACCTTGGGAAATGCGTGAATCCAATCCAACTATTCTACCCATAGCTATGGGTTGAATAGTAGAACATATCTAATCCTGTAGCCTTGGTTGGCAACCAGTCTACTGCAGAAGGAAACGGCAACCTACGGCCTAGTCAGCCATGAATCGAAAGAGACGTGATCGCCCAAGTGTGTATCAGGCATGGCACTTAACTGACTGACTGATTGATCTAAGCAGTTATGGTAAGTACGGGGAAGGGCTTTGACTAATTACTCACTCAACCGTTATCTTATCTTTCAACTATCCTGACATGCCAGTAACACGACAGTTTATCAAATATTTGTAGGTCACTGGAAGAAGTTTTCCAGAATAAAATATTAAGACGAAATGAAGACAATTGGCGTCAGTCGAAATTCACGCCTACGAGAAACATATCTGTCTATATTTCTGAGATCAGGTATTATGTACACTATTTACATTGTTCGAACTATCATCCTCATCTTTGTTGCCATATTTATCATAACGTTTCCTGAGCCGACCAAGCATAGAAATGAATACAATATGGGAACCAGTAATAAGGAGTGCCAGAGAAAAACAATAACAAAAATCGCAATATGATCTCTGGTAAAAACATGTTTGATAACAGCAAAAATTGCAATATCAGCACTGGTAAAAAATGGTTGATGAAGACATTAGGTTTATAATACCCAGAAATTCGCACACAGATGTTCTCAAGGACACATGGCACAATGGATAAAGGCGTTAGTTAAATCGTGTCACAGGACCCAAAGAGTGTGAGTTCAATACCTGGTTAAGGCGGTGGAGAACTTGGAGATAACTTATACCTGAAATCCCTTAGACATGACACGTTGAATTAGAACAGTCTACTCCAAATGTTGTGATAAATATGGCAACAAAGATTAGGATGATACTTCAAACAATGTAAATAGTGTACGAGAAACGTATTGGACAACGTCAACACTTACTCGCGTATCTAAAGAATTCACCGTGGACTCTACTCACATGACTCAGGCGCTATAGGGATGCTATTCTGGACAAAGCTAATGTATTCATTCTTTCGAGGTTAACACGGTATTTTTTCTATTTTTTATTCATGAATTTTTTTTTTTATCAAATATTTGAGAGGGCGATATTAATAAATCACACAGGAAGGCAATACAAATGGTATGGAGTAGGTCGGAGTAAATAGAAAATATTTGTCTTAAGTATAAAGAACATTGATCACAGTTGCTACATTACGTAGCAAGTTCATGTGATAGGCAACTGAAACAGGAGACGCGTGTAAAAGAATCCAACAATATAATGCCGAAGAGTAGATCATTGTTATAAAAAGAATCAAAACATAAATGTCACTATCAAAAAGCGAGAGAAATATTGAAACTCTTAGATTGGTGTAAATGATTTCAGCATTCCTATTTTTTTTTTTTTTTTTGGTAAAGTATTATATTTATGTCAGTTCATAGCATCATTATTCAGATATCAAAGTATTTTCTACTTCAAGCCGTATCACTTTGAAACATCAGTTCTCGCGCGATCACCGAAGTTAAACAACGTAGAACCTGGTCAGTACTTAAATAGGTAACCGTTTTGGAATACAAGATGCTGTAAGGTTGAATGTGCGAACGATGTAATTGATAATGGCTCAGAATTATTCCTCAGAGAGCCGAGTTCCAACTCCAGTCAGGTTCGTTATATTCAATTACGAGCAAATGCTTTCGTGAAAGGTATGAAGCATTCTCTTCTCTCCCCCCAGATAGGGGTTAATTAGTAAGATTTGTATCAGTAAAGTATTATTATCTTCAAAAATTTATTACAATCTAAAAATGTTTTATGGCTTTAAATAACCTGCAAAAGGTCGATAAGCTATAAAAAAAACCCAAATCAATCAACATATTTTACCTGGCTTTCAATAATCCTGCACCTCCTTTCAACTAAACAGAATATTCCATCGTAAATGACGATTCCGTTATTGGTGTGATTAATTTTTCGAGGATATAGTTTTCCATTTCATGAAATTGTTAGGATCATTCGCCAGATGAATACTTTGGTGTAGAGCAAAACAGTCTGAAAGGAAAAGGTCTAGGGAATAGACTGCAGATAGTAACAGTTTCCATCCTAGCTCTATGGCTGTTTCGCTTTGACATTATAGGCGTTTTCATGCTGCGAAATCGCTGTTCAACGTTCTTTTCTCTCAGAAGGAAATTCCAATTCCACTTCTTCATTAAATGGAGCCAACTCTTCTTTGAAGCTTCTGGAATTTTCCTAACACTTGCAAATTCCCATAGAATGTTGTTCAAACGAACTACATTCCTTAGTTTACGATTAAAACCTACGCATATTGTAGCGTTGCCCTTAGTAATCATTTGGTGAGATGTATATTCCAATCGAGTAAATTCTTCCTGTGAACCTGCTACTCTATGAAGCAGTCTTCCAAAGGGATGTTTCGCCGATCACTACAACCTTAACCTGATCACGCCTAAGGTTAACTGTTATCTTCCCCACATAAACATTGCCTCTTACTTGAGTGCTACTCTACTCGAGTAGCACTCAAGGGAGAACATTAATTTAAAAAAAAAATGTTAAAGAGTTATCGTATTACATAAGTAGGTTCATAATAATTTTTTGGTTGCTTGATTTTGTTTAGTGGCATATCAACACCTCTATGACAAAATGTAAATATTTTGAACAAAATTTAATGGCTTCAACGACAGATAAAATATAATTTTGCTATAAAATGTATTGTTGGTCATTTTACTATAAATATGTATTGTTGGTATTTTTTATATAAAAATATATTATTTGTATTCTTATAATTTTATTGTGTTTTGTCTCTGTTTGGGGTTTCACTATTTGCCCATAGATGAGACTTTAACAGGTGTTACCACCTAGGCTCAGAGTGGACATGGGAACAGTTGCAATTAAGAGGTGATTCCACGTTCCTCAAATCCTCCAATCTCTCAATCAGAGGACAGATGTATTTTATCATCATACCCAGGACTAGGTTCATAATAAATTTTAAAGACACTTCTAACATTTCCCTAAAATTTTGCTAATGTAAGTGCTGGATATTTGTGGATCAAACTATTATTTATTATAGATGACTCGATGTGTTTTTGATATCACAATTCATTGATTCGGTGAATTAATTTGGTTTGGGACGGTTTGGTTTTTGTTTAACTGCATATTAATCTCAATGTGTTATTTAATGCTGACAAGATTTTTATTGCTGGTAATATTTTATTTAAAAAATCTATGCTGCTAATTTCTTATTTTTCCAAAAATATATTGCTGGTAATATTTTTTTTTCCAGAAATGTATTGCTGGTAATATTTTTTTTCCAGAAATGTATTGCTGGTAATATTTTTTTTTCCAGAAATGTATTGCTGGTAATATTTTTTTTCCAGAAATGTATTGCTGGTAATATTTTTTTTTCCAGAAATGTATTGCTGGTAATATTTTTTTTTCCAAAAATGTATTGCTGGTAATATTTTTTTTTCCAGAAATGTATTGCTGGTAATATTTTTTTTTTCCAGAAATGTATTGCTGGTAATATTTTTTTTTCAGAAATGTATTGCTGGTAATATTTTTTTTTAAGAAATGTATTGCTGGTAATATTTTTTTTCCAGAAATGTATTGGTGGTAATATTTTTTTTTTTAAGAAATATATTGCTGGTAATATTTTATCCTTCAAAAATTTATTGTTGGTAATAATTTTTTCTTCAAAAATTCATTGCTAGTATTAATATATATTTTTACAGTCATAGTATTTTGACCCCAGTTTGGAGGTTAACTGCTGTTTGCCCATAGCTGTAACTCTAACAGGTGCTACCATCCTGAGTTCAGGTGGACCTGGAAACATTAGTAATTAAACGGTTATTCCACGCTCCTCAAAACCTCCTGATCAGAGGTCTTGCTGTTGGATATAGTTTATCGTCTTACCCAGGATGCGGATGTAGTATGTCATCTTACCCAGAACGCGAATCAATTTGGTTTATCTACTTCTCCCACCTGTGGGTTAAATAGCAAGGCAGATTAGGATCTCTAGATATGTGTTGCAAATAGTCTAAGATGAAAAAAGAAATGAATTCAAAGACATGTAGAAAGAAACGGAAAATCATCCCACTAACTTTCACAAGAAGTCAGAGATAATAAAGAAAATGAAATTTGTGGAGAGCTATGATCGCCTACGTCTGGACATGGCAATTAAAACTATCCCACTGTCATGGCATCGCAGTTACGTATCTCAAGGACCCCTCTTTTCGTTTTTTGTTTTTTTTTAAATACAGATGTTACTTTGCCGCGGCTGAAATTGATAAATTTTAAATCAGACATATAATATATTCTCCGAACTGAAATTGTCTACAAACATTCGATGTCTGAGGTTGGGTAAGTTTTTTCTTCTTCTTTATATACCGTTTCCCCTCATGACGTAGGTGATCATGGCTCTCCACAATTTCCTGTCCTTCGTAGCTCTTAATAATTTTTTTTGTTATTTCTCCTAAACCTTGTTCCATCATCCATTTACTAAGTATGTTTTTCTTTGATTTCCTATGTTCCTCTAACTTCAATCTGTCCTGTGAGTATCAAATTTTCCAAGTCCTCTTTCCTCATTATATGACCTAGAAATTTCAACTGTCACTTTATTATGTTAAGTATAAGTTACTTTTTTGCTTTCATTTTCTCTAAAACCTCGTCGTTGCTCACGTGTTCGGTCCATGGTATCCTCTGCACCCTTCTGTAGAAATTACAACTCTCTCTTCCTAATGTTAACTGTAAGTGTCCTTTTCGTTTCAATTTTCTCTAAAATTCGTAATTGCTCACTTGTTCGGTCCATGTTATCCTCAGCATCTTTCGGTAGAACCACTTTTCTGCTGCTTCCAGTCTCTTGTCCAAGTTTCACTGCCATATAGGAAGACTGATATCACGTAGAAGTTCAGTATTCATTTTTTTTTGTTTCTAACGGATTTTTTTTCAATTTCTTAATACTCTGCTTAGCTTTTGAAAGGCATCTTTGGCTATTCCAATGAGCCTTCGAATTTCAGTGTCGGACTTCGCGTCCTCTGTTAAAATACTTCCCAGATATATTACGAATCCCATGAAAAAAAAAAAAAAGAAATACGCTTAGAAAATTATTTTTTCTTAATACCATGTCTCCACATATAACTTTTCTTTATTATTTGTGAATGCTAAACATTCTTGGGAAGGTTAGTGGAATGGTTTCCCGTCCCCTCTCCACTGTTTAGAAGTAAGAATTTTCAATCTCTTAGATTGGTTGCCAGCCAAGACTACAGAGCTCAGTCTATCCTACTATTTATTCAACGCACGGCTTGGGGGAGGAAAGAAAGGGGGATTTATACCTTTCCCGGGGGGAATTAATACGAATGTAAACGCAACAGACTAGCTTGGAATTTGAAATCGGCTCGCCTACTCCACATTCCACGTTACACTTACCCGCACATCCCTCTTTATGTTAAAACCTCACATCACTTAACCGGCTACGCTGAGCACTTGTTTATGAATCTTTAACTGTGGTTATTCTCGTCGATATAACTCAAAGAGAAATCACGGTCCCACCTGAAACTAAAAACAACATTCCCCCGCTTTACGACTATCCTGGGAACAGCCCGAAAGGGTCAGTGAGAACACTCTCGACGTGGCTCTCCACTGACCTTAAAGGTTCTGCGATTAAGATAATACAAACGATTGTTGACGATGTTACTATGGCCATATCTGGACACTCCCTTGTTTTCAGTCCAGCCCTCCGCAACAACATTCCCTGACCCGCCCCCGTGGAAAGAAAAAGATAGGGCGACCGCACACAAAGCAAGCGAGCTGCTGGGATGACTGAATACATCTGTTCAAAGTTATAACGGCTCATAAGACATGTGTAAAACATATTTACGCTGAATGTTTCGTTCTTTTATATAAGGACACCCACAAAACCCAGTCGCTTCTTTCTCGCCAAAGTTGTTTAGGATTTTGAAATTTAGTATTTTATTTGTTTTCTGCCTTGGGTTTATCTTATTATTGTCTCTTGTTTATTACAATGCTATCAGTCGAAATGAGAAATCGGTAGAGCCGAGTTCGAATTCCAGTCGAATCCATTGCATTCACTTACGTGCTAATACCCTTGAGAAAGGTATGAATCCTCTTCTTCTCCCCCCAGTTATGGGTAAATAGCAGGACAGACCGGGTTTATAGCCTTGGATGGCAGCTAGTCTACCGCAGAAAGAAATGGCAACCTACTGCGTGAAAAAAACCTGTCTCGTCAGTCATGTATCAAAAGCATGTATCACTGACTGATATTCACTTACGCACATGGAAAGGTATGAATCCATTTTTCTCCCCCCCCCCTCCCAGATATGGATAAACAGCAGGACAGCCCGAGTTCTATAGCCTTGGATGACAATTAGTCTACCGTTGAAAGAAATGGCAACCTACTGCGGGAAAAAAACCTGCATCGTCTGTCATGTATCGAAAGATACATTATCGCCTAGTGTGTATCACGCATGGCACATAACTGATTGATATTCACTTACGCACATATACTCATGGCAAAGGTATGAATCATCTTTTTCTTCCACCAGCTATGGGTAAAGAGCAGGACAGACCGAGTTCTATAGCCTTGGATGGCAACTGGTCTATGGCAAAAAGAAATGGCAACCTACTACGGGAAAAACCTTCCTCGTCAGTCATGTATCGAAAGATACATGATCTCCTAAGCATGTATCACGCATGGTACATAACTGGCTAACTGATCGGTCGACATATTCTCAGAGCTTTAAAGTATGGAAGGTGAAATCGGAATAAAGTATTTGCTTTTGGCGTGGTTTCAAATTACGCAAGGTATCTGTAGAATTCGTCAGTTAAGTTACGGAAATATCTTTCTCTTTTTAATAGGAACCTCTACGAATTCGCGATACCTAAGGTTTAAAATGATTTTTTTTTTTAAGAATTAAAAAAGCTTTCTTAAAGCTTCCATTTTAGTTTAATTGAAAGCTAAATAATTACATTTACTATTTCCAGTAAGCAAAATACTCCGGTGTATTTCAAACAGAAATTATATTGATTGGAATCGACTTTTTTGTAATATAGCTGATCAGCACCTATTTTTAGTCGTCTTTCATCACATTTTTATTAAAAAAGAAATTCTTCCAAAAGTAAAATATATCTGAGTCTTTATTCCAGGAATATTAGCAGATTTAAACTATAGTTAAATCGGATTTAAAACAAATATTATTCAATTTAATGTTAAAATAATACAGAAATGGATTTTTAAAACAAACAGTAGCTGTGCTTTTTTAAAGGAAAGTCGCCATCTCTTACATGATTGACGTATGTTGACAGGTGATGACATATTGATTGTTGTTCTACGGAGACTTTATCTGTAAAACATAATTTAAAATGACGTGAGAGCTTTTTCTATATAATACTAAGCACTTAGTAATCTTAAAAATGTTGACTTTAAATTTACTATAGTCATTTTTTTTTCTTTCAAAATGGGCACGTTACATTATATTATTTTTAAATTCTTGCAACCATCCACATCATAAAATAAACGTTGTCAGGGCTAAAGCTGAATTAGTCAAATAAACATTCATAACCTTCTAAATCTAAGTTATTGCTATATTACAAGATACAAAATAAATATAGTAAATAATGTTTCAAAATTTAGGCGGAGACGTTAAAAGTATAGGGTTTAAGTAGGCTTTAGAAGGAACGGGAAACCAAATGCTAAACAGGGAACCAGAGAAAAACCTTTACGGGAAGGAGTTGGGTACTCGAATGTGACAGTACCCGAACCTATCTACTTCTGTTGAGGGAAGAAATAAATAAATAGTAAATAAAATAGACTTTATTACTCTTGGGAGAGCCAAATGGAAGAATAGTATATATAAGATAGTATAGCGCCAACCTGCCAAGTGAGGACAAGACGATGCCTTTTTTCACGCTGGATATGCTGATAGTGCAACTGTTTTTGGTACGGAAAGTCGAATCGGGGAGCCGAGTTCTAAATTCCAGTCGATACTACTTCGCGCAAATGCTTTTGGAAAGTTACAATTCTTCATTTTGTTAAATAGCAGGGAAGACTGAGTTTTCCCCCCTTGGATAGCAGCAAGTCTAGGAGAAGAGGAAACCCTAAATTCAAACCCTTGAAAGGCTGTTTGAAGACTATCTGCGTCAGTTCTTTGTTGTTAATTCTACTGAAAATTGAACCTCGTACCTAGTACGCCAATGTATTGGTAATCTGGTTGTTCATTGCCAAAATGAAGGAAAATTGAGGCCGCATACGTCGAAATCGACGTGAGAGTTCATAATCTTGTAAGAAAAAACATATGCGGTATCCCAGTGGATTTGCGGTGTTTGTAATTATTGTGGTTTGTTTCGCTTTAGAATTGGATCTTGGAGTTATAATCAACGATCATTTACGGAGTTATCTTCCGAGATTTACCTCAATACTAAGTCAGGTTGTGACACAAGGTCGGTTTTTAACGTGATCTAAGCTGGTCTTAGCTTGTCTAAGCAGGTCATACCACCGCTACGTAACAGATGTCACGCAACGGTAGGGGGGACTCAAGGGAAGAGAGAAGGACTCCGGCACGGATCAGATACTACAACCGCAGCATCTACTCCGACGGCAAATAACCACTTCTCTTCCCTTGCCAATTCCTCCGGAGAAATCGGGTATGTGGAGCCCGTCCCGTAGGGAGGGGCCCTTGATATTCTAAGCCTAGCTTAGATGTAGCATAAGACCGAAAGTATGGGGCACACAGTGAGGATCGAACTCACTACTAATTCGTAATTGTTCTAGCGAGACAAGCCTGCTAACCATTACACCACATTATGATTCTTAACATCCGACCTCTTGCAGCGATTTTCTATATAAAAGGGAGATAATTCTCAGTGTTTTTCGAAGCATAAATTAGATGTGGCACAAGTCCGAAAGTATGGGACACCCAGTGTGGGTCGAACTCACCATTCTGTCGTATATGATCTAGCGAGACAAGCCTGCTAAACTATTACACCAAGTCGAAGTGCCCAAACGGAGATATCTCCCTTTTATATGGAAAATCGCTGCAAGAGGTCGGATGTTAAGAATCATAATAGATTCACACACATATACACCCTCCTCTCACACACAAATACATAACTCCCATACGCACAAAACACACACACACACACACACACACACACACACACACACACATATATATATATATATATATATATATATATATATATATATATATATATATATATATGTATATGAGCGGCTACTAAAAATTCGTTTATAAACTAAAGGTTGTGCTGACGTTTTCATTTTGTGAGCAAAAGATCGTTGAATAAATGCTAAAAATAAATACTCGGAAGGTGACAACAGAACCTCGTAAACATATATGCACATACACATGCACATATGCGTACACACACACACACACACACACACACACATATATATATATATATATACATGAATTATTCACACAAAAACTAATGCAAAGGTTAATGATTTAAATGGCGAGACATCCATCATCGCAAACAATTCAAATAATATACAAAAACCTCCGTATCCGTTATGAATGAAATGATCCTTGTTTATATAAATTTCAAACTCAGCGTTGCTTTTGCGCGTTCAAAAACAATAACTCATTTTCAATAGCATTTTCGGATACAACAATACATATATTTTCGTTGTCCTCTTATTACTAAGAGAAAAAACAAGAACAACATCTATTCTATACTTGAAGATGTCTGTAAGAACAGACGAAAGCTTGTAGTAAAATAAGAACTAATACGGCAGAAATATATAAACAAGGATCATTTCATTCATAACGGATAAGGAGGTTTTTGTATATTATTTGAATTGTTTGCGATGATGATGTCTCGCCATTTAAATCATTAACCTTTGCATTAGTTTTTGTGTGAATAATCGTAATTTAAATTGATTGCACGTTTATCGTAATTTAATATATATATATATATATATATATATATATATATATATATATATATATATATATATATATTTAATAAGAAAATAAGTGGTGGAAACGAAAAGAAAAAGTATATAAATTAAATCGGATAGATTACATCGCCAAAACACATGTTAAAAAAAAATATTTTAAAATGTAAAATTCTCAGCGTGTCTCGTTCGTGCGCATCTCTGTGTGCAACATTACAGAGAGAATATAATCTGTAAAATTGCAGCCTAAATAAAGACAAAATGAAAACTTATCTTGGCCGCCGCCTTTTGTCCTATATGGGACTTTATCAAGAATTTTATTTTCTAGCAAGTATTTACATACAAGAGCAAAAATGTTATTGATTTTTCAAAATTTTTAAGTTTAGACACGCTCATAAATACTCATCAGCTTAAAAAAAAAAACAAAAAAAAAACACGTCAGGCAAGCTATGGAGGACACGAAGTGATACAATTCAATGTCTAATAACTGAATATGAATTATTGATTCTTTATATGCAAATTAGTATTCAAATTATTTCAGTTTGGAATTAATTTGTGCGCTATATAGTTTGAATAACATGTGGTTAAGGTTTTAATTGTTTTCTTTCAATTTTTTAACATTTTTGTAATTATTCATCTTGCCTCGAGAAAGTAAGAATTCCTTCAGGAATAGAAATATTGGAAAATATCCGGGACGTAGATTTATAATTTGATAAAATTCGATAACATCACTCTTGAGAATTTTTATTTTAAGTAATTTCAATCAGTTATGTGCCATGCGTGATATACTCTTAGGCGATCATGTATCTTTTTTCTAGAGTAGACCAGTTGCCATCCAAGTCTATAGAAGCCATAGCTAGGGGGGAGAAGAAGAGGATTCTTAACTTTCCCAAGATTATTAGCACGTAAGTGAATATAATGGATTCGACTGGGATTCGAACCTGCCTCTCCGATTCCTCAGTCCGAGCCGCTATCCATTACCGTTAGTTTCTCTTTTAATAAGTGTGACATTTTTTATATAAAAGATGTGGTTGAATTTATTGCTATGTATAACTAATATATTTGATAAATTGCCGTGTTTAAAATCACCTTTGTAATCATAGATATTGTTTTACAATTTCTGCAAGTTTCCCCAGTGCATTGTGAGGAAAATCAATTTATTTTATACCTACCTGCTTCAATATTATTATTTTTATGGCTATTTTTGGTTCTGATAATATCCATAATAGTTTGGGATATGGTTACAATTATTTTTGATGTTGTTTACATTGGATAGATTGTTTTGGATAGTTAATTTTATGGAGTTAGTAGGTAGTCTTATGTATTTGTTTATTGTTGTTAATGATGTTATCTTTTTTGCAGTGGTATATTCTGTATACCCTTCTCTTAGCATTGTGAATGAAATAATAAGGATATTAGATATTTTTTAAAGCAGCATCCCAGTCGAGTTCATCACGTTTTTTGTACACCTGGGCACAGAAGTTTCCAAGACAGGTGACCTCCTTACAAAGATCAACAAAAGACGTGGGCTGGCTGCAGGTGCCATAAGAGGCCTCTGGAGGCCAATGTGGCTACGAATTTACAACGCCACCGTCCTCTCTATCTGCTACTATACGGCGCCGAGATGTGACCACCCAGGAGACCTACGCCTCCCGCATTAATAGCTTCGAGATCCGCCCTCTCTGTACAATCTTGGCGGTGCACTGGCTCGAGCTTGTATCCAATGAGGAGCTCTGTCAAAGGACCGACCAATCGAGAATCCTTTGTACCATCGCTCAGCGCCGTGTTCGCTAGCTCGAGCACGTCCGATGATCCTGATGATCACTACCACAAGTCATCTACAAGTTCAACCCACCATCTACAGACTGGAAATGACTTCGCGGAAGACAACGCAGCCGCAGAAAGGACGTCGTCCGCCAAGACATCCATCAAATCTATCTGGCACTGGGGGATGTTCCGACGCTCACTCGACCGTGAGAGATTGCTCTCGTCTGCCAGAACCTCCATCAGATCCATCTGGCATTGGAGGATGTTCTGACGCTGGGTCAAGACTGTGTTAGATGGCTCTCGTACGCCAGGACCTCCATGAGATCCATCTCGTATTGGAGGATGTTCCGACGCTCAGTCAAGATCGTGATAGATGGCTCTCGTTCGCCAAGACCTCTATCAAAACCATCTGGCACTGATGAATGTTCCGACGCTCAGGCAAGACTGTGTTAGATGGCTCTCGTACGCCAGGACCTCCATGAGATCCATCTCGTATTGGAGGATGTTCCGACGCTCAGTCAAGACCGTGATAGATGGCTCTCGTTCGCAAAGACCTCTATCAAAACCATCTGACACTGAGGAATGTTCCGACGCTCAGGCAAGACTCTGTTAGATAGCTCTCGTACGCTCAATGCTTTCATGGCATGAGGTATAGCAAAATAATCAACGTTACATGAACGTTTCCTCTTAGCTGGACTGTATCAAATAAATTAATAGAAAATAAATAAATGATTACATGTTTCAATTTACTCAAGATCAAATCTACATTGACTGATTGATTCATTCATTCTCTACGGTTTTTCAACTCTTTGCAATTTATTTAAAGCCAGAAAATATTTTTTAATTGTAATTTTACATGAGGAGAGGAGAGATGGATTCATAACATTCCCAACGGCTATTTACGCGCAAGTTAATATAAACCCAACGGGAATTAGAACTCAGCACTCCGATTAACATTTCAGAGTCGTTATCCGTTAAACCACACGAACATCGAAGCTTACAGTACCTGGTATTCCTAAGTTATCACTCATCTAAGTACTGATCAGGCTCTACGTTGCTTAACTTCGGTGATCATATGGGAACCGGTGTTTCAACGTGACAACGTGATATGGCCGTAAGTCTTGCATCTTTAGTATTCCCTAGCGATCACTCATCTAAGTACTGATCAAGCTCTACGTTGCTTAACTTTTACGAGAACCGGTGCTTTAACGTGATATAACCGTAAGCCTTGCATCTTGTTTTACATTTTATCTATACTTTATTATTGTTCAATATTAAGTCTATTGGTCCACAAGGCAGTATAGAAAGAATAAAAAATGAAGTTAATGACATAGTAATATTAAAAAGATCAATTAGATATTGTCAGTTTATAGAAGCTTACAGCACCTGGTATTCTCAAGCAGTCACTCATCTAGGTACTGACCAGGCTCTACATTGCTTAACTTCAGTGATCATACATGAACCAGTATTTCAACATGATATGGCTGCAAGCCTTGAATCTTGTGTTAGTTTTTCTCTATACTTTATTATTGTTCAATATCAAGTCTATTGATCCATAACCATGCAGTATAGAAACAACAAAAAATGAGGATAATAATATATTATTAATATTAAGAAAAATCAATTAAATATAACATCTTGGATAAAAAATAACTTTCTTTAATTTAGTTAATTTTGTCTTTTATATTTTGATAATAATTGTCAAAATACTTTAGTTATTTTGATATTATTATTCCCATCTTGGATGTTATTACAGACACAACGTTTTGGCGAAGTATTCTCCGACCATCATCAGGTGTCCACTGTTTTGGCTGAAATGGTATATCTGTCCATTATTGTGATTTGTTTTGCCTTTGTGATGTTAGTTATTATTTGGTACTGATCAATTTTCTTTTCACAACCTAACCATTTCTTTAGCTTTGTTTGTGAAACACTTTAGTTTTTGAGCTATAAGACAGGGCATATTTCTTAGTCAAACTAAAACATCTAAGAGAGTAAATCTTTCATAAGTAAACTAAAATTTTGACAAGGCTGTACAGGATTTGTTGACCTACTATTAAGAGTTGGAAGTGACAGGGGACTATACATTTCCGTATTAATGTCCATAGTTTTTTGACCATCATGAGGTGTGCATTGTTTTGGCAGAATTAGGAAATCTGTTCATGATTCTGTCATTTTGCACGTAAGTGAATATATCGAACCTAACTGGAATTGGAACTCGGCTTTCCGATTAACAATTCCGAACCATTATTCCTTACACCACCCCCACATCCAATCTTAAAGCGTCTGATATCAAATGTATAAGGTTAAGGTAAATGACAACATATGCAAATCAGTAAACGAACAGTCTACAAAACGAAAGACTGGTCAATAGTACCCAGAGACCATATTAATACTCTGCAAATCCCTCTTGGAATAATCCGGAACATTTCCTGGGAACAAACCTCCTGCATTCGGATAGAAAAAGAATAAACACGTTAACTAAAATAGAAAAAAGAGTAAGATATGGTTGTCACTTTTCTGATTTTAACGAGTTGAGTATGTTCCCTGAGGATTGACACGCTGTGGATTTTTGTCTATGAACCACGGTAGTTGGGAAGAATTAAGACCAGTATCGAAATGATTTTGAAAGAGGATGCAACCAAAAGCGAACTGGGAGTCACAAGTACTGTGGCACGCCCTCAATCTGAGACTGTCTTATTCAACGTATTTCTAATTGGGCCTCATCTACGAGGTTATGCACTGATTTTATAAAAGACTGACACCATATTGCGGACATTTGGCTGTGATGCATATACTTGGTATGCACTTATCAGACTGGGTATCATGATGGGTATAATGGGTTTCGTATATTTGTACCGTGGAGGCATGGTGGAGCAATGGATAGCGGCTCGGATTGTGGAATCGGAGAGTTCAAATTCTATTCGAATCCATTATATTCACTTGCGAAATGTATGAATACTCCCCAGCTATGGATAAATAGATGGGAAGCCGGGTTCTATAGCCTTGGATGGCCACTGTTCTGCCGGAGAAAGAAATGGCAACCTACTGCGGGAAAAATCTGCCTCATCAGTCATGTATCGAAAGATACATAATCACCTAAGCGTACATCACGTATTGCCCATAACTGACTGATATTTGTACCCCAATATCACTTTATGGATTTACTGCTCTCTCGCATAAATAATAATAATAATAATAATAATAATAATAATAATTGGCCCTATATCTGGGTGCTCTACGCTTTTAGCAAATAAATTTAATATGAACATAATAGAATACCTGCTTGGGAAGATATGCCAACATTATAAATGTCTCCATACAGAAATACTGATCAAAATTATCGGAACTGTTGTTATGGTAACGGAACTAAAATATGCAACAGGAAGTCGCTTGGCACAGATTGACCTTGAATTCTATTGCGCATGCACACTAATTAATGACGTTCTTGCTCACTTCCGTTGTTTTTGGCAATGCTTGGAAGGAAAATGTTTAGAGTATGGTCGTCACATCACACCATAGAAAACTTTTTTATAACATGTGACGAATTGCGTCACTTCGACATGGTGTAATGGTTCACAAGCTTCTCTCGCTAAATCAATTATGACTGAATAGTGAGTTCGATCCTCACTGGTTTCCCCATACTTCCGGCTACGCTTAGAAAATCACCATAAGCCGTGACGTATTGTGTGTCTGTGGCTATGACCTCAAAATCAAGGCTCAAACTTCGAAGACCCTAACCCCTGTCAAGATCGAAGACCGAGTCGATGCAATGTGACTGTTGACAGTTTTTCTTCAACTACAACGGCACCACGAATATGCTCTAAACAAGGATTATTACCGTAAAGTGTTGTGGCGTTATCGGGATGCTGTTCATCGGCAAAGAACAGAATTACGTGCGAACGGTAAATGATAACTCTTTCATGACAACTCACCTGCACATTCAACGCATATTCCCCAAATTTTCCTCTTACGACCTTTTCCTCTTTCCAAAAACCAAATCCCACCTGAAAGGAACCAGATTCCAAGACTTGACGAACTCCAAGAGAACGCGATGTGGCAACTGCTCGTTATCCCCAAAATGGAGTTCTAAGAACAATACCATCAATGGAAACGACGCTGGCTTCCGAAGGCGACTTCTTCGAAGGAGATTAAATGTAGAATCGATACGTGTTGTAGTTTTCATTTTATAATACCGGTCCCGATACTTTTTGATCAGTCCTCGTATGCTTATGAACACAAACACTCTCCTGTGCAAGAAGCTGAAATTGTTACAGTTCTCTGGGATTTCACGATTCCTACATAGAAGCCAATAGACCAAGTATGATAACAAAAGACTTCAAAAATATAAATGCTAATCCATAGATATGGTAAATCTAGAGATCCAGACAAAACTACCAATGGTTTCACCTAAGTGGGTCGTCAGGGAAGCCAGCCTTCCCTGACGATCCGCTTTCATGAAAATAATGAAACTAATAACTCTCTAAGTTTAACTAAGTCTGCTCTACTTACCGTATTGAGCACTTTATTTAGTTGTTTTGCCTACTCATATCAGGTGTTTTTTTCTTTGGGCTTTGAACTTGCATGCTGGACGATTATTTTCGGCTAACGTACATGTTCTTGATTCTTTCTTTTTTGTACTTTTTTCCCTTTGGTATTGATTTGATTATTTGCAAATCAAGACACCGAAGGTTTTCCAAATGAGTGTAGTTTCTTATACCTATATATATATATATATATATATATATATATATAATAAAAAGGCTTAAACACTAATATTCCATGGTCATAATTTATTCCATTGGAATCGTAAATACGATCCAAATCATCAGACCTACAAATTCAAAATGAAAACAGAAAAAACAACTCCGGAAATCAAAACAGAATTTAGAGAAAGTGTAAGTATGAGGAGGAGGGAGATGAAACTTTAACAGAGAGAATTCTAGGAGATGTGGGGGGGGGAATTGAAAAGAGGAGAGAAAGAAAGTCGACGGATGTCTAATGCATAAAGATACATTTCGTGGTGACATACACACAGCATAGACAATTAGAAGTTAGGATAGGAGGTAGTGGGGAAAAAGAAAGAGAAGAGGTGGGGGAGAGAGATGGGACGAAGGAAAATAAAATTGTTTTTACTTAAAGGGCCGCTTTGTAATTGAGAAAATTTGACAAATTAATATCGACTACAGGTTAGAAATCAAATATAAATATATGAAGATGAATATAACGATTGTCTAATTTAGCAAGGACCAAATATTTCTATATTCAAAAACACATACTAATACAAACAATAACATATACAAGTAGGTCCATACACTTAGGCATGTACTCACACACATACGTGTACACACACACACACATATATATATATATATATATATGTATATATATATATATATGTGTGTGTGTGTGTGTGTGTGTGTGTGTGTGTGTCGGGGGGTGTTTATGTAGATATATATTGACAAGTCGGTCTCAACGAAAGTAAATGAGAAAAAGGCAATATTTGAAAGCCAAATGAGAGAAAAAGAATAAGAAAATGATGAAATGGAAAAAGGATAAAAGTGAAAAAGAGGAAGCGATGGGGACAGGAAATTAAAAAACAAAAATGGGAAAGAAAGAGGTCAAAAAGAAACAAGAGCTGGAATTTGAAAGAACAAAAAGAAAAGGAAAAAGAAGTAAAAGATAAAAAAATAACAACAAATATACGTGACTGCAAAAGAAAAGAGAATGTAAGAAGAAGAAGAAGAAGAAGAAAGGGCAAGTTAAATAGGCACGAATCGCTATGGGTTAAATAGCGGGGTAGACTGCGTCATATAGTCTTGGTTGACAACTATTCTGGCGCAGAAAGAAACGGAAAGCTACTGTAAGATAATCTTCTGCATAGCCAGTTATGAATCGAAAGAGACACGATCAGCCAAGCGTGAATCATGTACGGCATTTAATTGACTGACTCGCTTATAAAGAAGTCGTGAAAGTAGTATGCTGTATAGAAAATGTTTTGCTAATGCGCTCTCTCCCGTACTTACTCGGAGAAAAGTATTTTCAATAACATCTTATGAAAAATCTTCCTTTAACTTAGGTCTCGTGCGAAAAACTTAGGAAATGATTCTATCAAGAAATCAAAAGAAATTATAAGAAGCTCAGCACAAATTCGAAATTGTAGAATCTAAAAAGAAATCACCCGGGGACTTAGACATGGAGGCGGACATGGAAGTGGACTACAGGGTGAAGATATGAGAAGATTTCCTTGATATTGGACGTGACTTTACCAACAAACCACGAGGAAAGTAAAAAGCAGGAAGTGCAAATTAGAAAACATTCCAGGACCCCAGCCGAGAAGTGAGAAAAAAATGAAACATGAAGATTAAACTCGGTACACAGATCCGTGCCACAAAAATGTAAAATCGAGATTGAAAGATTTAAGGAATTCGAAAGAGAAGTAAAACTATTCGGACCACGGTGATGTCGTCTGCAAGAATACTGAAAAAGATCCACATTGATAACCAATAGCGTGCACATGAAGATGCCTTTTTCTTCTAAGTGCTCAGTTACTTCAGATGGTGGTAGATCAAGGCTCTCCATAACTTACTCCCCTTGGCGGCTCTTATTAAGGTTTGTCTTTTTGTTATCTCAAATATAATGTTACATAACAGTTCAAACTTTCTTTTTGTTTCTTACGAGATTTTTCTGTTCTTTAGCACTTTGCTTAGCTTTTAAGAGGCATCTTTCGCTATTGTATTTTACTGCTTCTAAGTATAAATATCCTTTTTGCTTCCAATTTCCTTAAAAGTTATTCACATGTTCAGTTCATGAGATTCTCAGTATCCTTCTGTAGAACTACATTTCTGTTGCCTCAAGTCTCCTCTTAATCTGCGAGGAGATTGTCCAGGTTTTACTGTGCAAGAATAATTTTAATAATGTTATTGTTAATATGGCAATATAATAATATAATGTCACATAACAGTTCCGCAATTTTTCTTCGTTTCTTAAGAGATTTTCCTGTTTCTTAATACTTTGTTTCGCTTTTGGAAAGCATCTTTCTCTATGACAATGCGCTTTCAGATTTTGGTGTCTCATTTTCCGTCCTCTGTTAAAACGCTTCTTACATAAACTATATTAATAACCAAATATACACACGAGAAAGCAAATACACGTATAAATATTTCGTAAGATAAACTTTGTATGACACAGGTTCACACCGGAGAAGAACACATCCGTAGGGTCCTAGGAGCACCAAGAAAACCTGACGGAGCGCACCCTTCTCCAAGCCGATTTTGGAATCAGAGTTTTTCCTTCTTCTAGATCGGTTGCCATAGCTGTGAGGAGAAGAAGAATAGTCATACCTTTCCCAAGAGTATTAGCACGTAACTGAATGTAATAGATCCGACTGGAATTCGAACTCAGCTCTCCGATTCCCCAATACGAGTCGCTATCCATTCCTCCACTGTGGCTCCTACATTCAAGTAAGTACTTGCCTTGAAAAATCAGCATTTGACTTACTGAATTTGTTTTGGTTGTGGTAGGTGGGTGGGGGCGATACCGGCCTCAAACACGGATCATTGGCACCATTAATATGTAAGCGAATCCATCATCCAACATACTAGCTCAATATATTTCAATTAAAAGCGTGTCAGTGTCGGACAGGAGTACACCAAACGAAGATGATAGTGGGCGCGAGCGACGTGTGTAGCCACAATAAAACCAAGATAAGAAGGGCGACATCGGGGCCTCCTGACGCCCATTGCTTGAGATCAGCAACAAGAAAGTAAAATAAAACAACTGACTTCCCCAATTTTCTCATAAACATTCTCACATATATATGAGTGTAAAGATAGATAATGATGTGTTTAGCTGAGTCAGGAGCAAAGTTAAACGCGGGATATTTTACAAAGCCTAGCTTCACAAGACATAATTTTAAATAGGGTTAGGGAATAAAGGTAGTTAGGTCCTCTTAGTGAGGAGGAGTTTCCACAAAGACCAGCATTCGACGAACGTTACTTGTATCAGGGTTCGAATGTCGATCATCACCATCAGCCTCGGAAGGATACAGTGATTTTCTAAGCTCAGCTTAGATGTGGCACAAGGCCGTATGGGAGCACTCAGTGAAGATAGAACTCACTACCCAGTCGTAACTGATCTAACACGACAAACTTTCTATTCATTACATGTCGAGGTGTCCTAAAATGAGGCACAAGGACAAAAGTCTGGAGCACTCAGTGAAGATAGAACTCACTACCCAGTCGTAACTAATCTAACACGACAAACTTTCTATTCATTACACCATGTCGAGGTGTCCTAAAATGAGGCACAAGAACAAAAGTCTGGAGCACTCAGTGGAGATAGAACTCACTAAACCGTAATGGCTATGGCTAAATATTCTTGCTAACAACGTCAAGGTACCCCATGTTAAGCATATACGCTACTAACTTTATAGTTACTAAGCGTAACATAGTTATGGCACAAGGCCGGAAGTATAGAGCAACTAGAGAGGATCGAACTCACTACTCAGTCGTAATTGATAGTTTTCACTGTCCCAACGCGCCTTCGGTTAGGACGTGCTGTAATGGTGACCATGCCTGTCTCGCTAGAACAATTACAATTGAACAGTGAGTTCGATTCTCACTGGGTGCCCCATACTTTTGGTTTTGTGCCAATATCAACGCTAAGCTTAGAAAATCATTTAGAGTATCCCAAACCTTTGAGTGCTTGTAGACCTGTCTGTCTTCGAGCAGAGAGGTCTTACAACCGATTTGGCCACAGAGGAGCGTTCGGTTAGCAAGGTCGAATTTACTGTTAAAGGCACGTCAAGCTAA
>CAHIKZ030000129.1:2027500-2045000 GCA_903632075.3 Acanthosepion pharaonis | reverse complement strand
GGTTTATCCATCGTTTCCTGTTTAGGATTGGGTTTCCGCTTCCTTTCAAAGTCAACTTCCATTCTATAATTCTAACGTCTCTGCCTAAACTCTGAAATTTTATATTGTATTTATTTATATTATTTATTTTACTATTCATTATTTATTTTTCCTCAATATAAGTAGACATCGTCCCGTTCACACACCTCCCCGGTCTTTTGAACAGGAGTAGTAGTTTAGCTCTTGCTGCCTGTTCAGGATGAGGGTACCAGTTCCTTGTAAATGTTTTCATTTTCCTTTACTCCAAGTAGTTCTTTGCGTCTTAGTGGCATTATCGCCTTGTTTGGGTGGATTAATTTTGTTGGTAAAATCATTAAAAAACAAACAAAAGAATATGTTTTTAATTTTACATTTTTATAATTTAATAAAATTCTTTATTTTTACGGCATTTAAGAAGACAAACCTTTTTTCTGAGATTTATAGTTGAGTCAGCTCCTGAGAATGTACCCCAAATAATTAAAACGCCAGTGGTCCTTTTTTTAGGACGTTCATAACATGGTCTCGAGATTATATATCTTGATAAACAGAGAGGCGACCAAACTGAGGTCACTCTGACTGGGTGGGCAACCACGTCCCTGTTCAATGCTTTTTTTTACCCTTTATCTTCTCCCATTATTTTATACACTGCACTGATCCGACCCACCAGCTGAGTGATAATAAATATCCAATTGATAACGAATTGACAATAGAAGAAAATTAAAACCTTATGGCCCCAGAAAGAATAAAATTAAAATTAGTCTATTAACCAATCAAATCTCCCGTCGAAATATCTGTGATGGTAAAGGTCATTATTACATGAATTATTCCCATTTCTTCTTCATCCTTAATCTTCGACCGGTTCACTCTTCGGCTTTCTTATTTTGTTTAACGTTTTGTGATGTAGAATTAATTCATTCACACCCACACATACACACACACACAAATATATATATATATATATATATATATATATATATGTGTGTGTGTGTGTGTGTGTGTGTGTGAAAAATGTATATAAATATAAATAAATATATATATATATAATTATTTATATATTATATACGCGGTACTTATTAGAAAGCGCTCAATATCAGAGATAGATCTAACATATTTGGTTGGATAGATGTGAGTTTGTATATATATATGAAGAAATATAGTCTTAAGATGTGCTATATTTATGGAATAAAGTACTCAAATATCAGAGATATATCGTGTGTAAATAAAAAAAGTGAACATAGAAGTCAATACTTAGAGGCGACAGTCTATTTCATGCTAGATGCAATCGTTAAGCCACAAGCACTCGTGGCCTGACGATTGCATCTAGCATGAAACACACTGTCGCCTCTAAGTGTTGACTTCTATGTTCACTTTTATATATATATATATGCATGTATGTATATTCACTTACGTGCTAATACCCTTGGGAAAAGTATTATTCCTCTTCTTCTCCCTCCAGCTATGAGTAAATAGCTGGACAGACTGGATTCTATACACTTGGAGAAGGACAACTCTGAATTCAAAAATCTGTGGACGGTTTTGGGGGATCTTGTGGCATGTAGGGCACCAGGTCTCTGTATTCGGCCCTTCAAAAAGTGTGGTTGGTTCTGCACAAAATAAATAAATCTCAGAAAAAAGGTTTGCCTTCTTAAATGCCACAAAAATAAAGTATTTTATTAAATTATAGAATTGTTAAATGAAAAAAAAAAAATTCTTGTGTTTGTTTTTTAATGATTTTACAATAAAATCAATCGACCCCAAGAAGGCGATAATGCCACTAGAATAAAATCATTTGGCACCTCGGCTTTGGGTAATGATTAGCAAAATTGTCTCGCTAAAACAGTTACGACTGAATAATGAGTTCAATCCTTACTGGGTACCCCTTACATTCGGCCTTGTGCCACATCTAAACTACTCTTAAAAAATCAATATAATCAAATCATATGTGCTGGTGTCTGGGCTGTTGGTTCCTAAGAAATGAGACCAATATATATATATATATATATATATATATATATATATATATATATATATATATATATATATATATAAAAAAGTTTCAAATTAAAATGTTTTATTTTATGAAAGTATTTATTTATTTATATATATATTTGATATTTCAAATTGTCCTCAATTTTTCATCAGAAATAACTGTTTGTTACAAATAAATTAAAATTACTGTTTGTTAGCAAGTAGCGTCCTTCCCGAGACGCGGACGTCACGTGATATGGAACGTCACTGTTCGGATATTCCTAACTTAAATCTAACTGTCATAAATATTTAAAAAAAATTTTTTTTTTTTTTTTACTATATCTAAAAAAAAAAAAATTGCTTAACTATTGAAATATTTATAAAGATTTAAAACACCTAAGTCCCTATTCAACCCTAGTTTATGTGTATTTAATTTTAAAATCCAATGTTTCTTTTTTTCTGCGTGTGAATGTGGAAGTAAAATCGGAATCTATTAATAAACATTTGCAGTTTTCTAATGTGTGTCCTGATGCTATATATATATATATATGTGTGTGTGTGTGTGTGTGTACCTTCATGAGAACGCTAAAAAAGAGCATAGCATGATGAAAAAAACGACAAACTTGACAAAAATAAAATTTTAGCGTCTAAATGTTTATGTTATTCTTAAGAGGAAAGAACAAAATATTTTTTAATTATTTTTTAAACATTTTCCCTCTTTTTAGAACATTATAAATTTTGATTGAAAAACCTTGTTTCTCTTCGTGTCCAGCGGAACTACTAAGTAACATAGAAAATTTTAGCGCATTTTTTCTGTACGACAGACATTAATTTTGAAAATCTTGCAAAAATAAAAATATTTTTTTTAATGAAACTTTCAGAAACTATTCACAAATGATTGAATTTATTATAAATATGTTTTCCTTTTTTAAAGTCATGGAAAAAATATTTTTTTCATATGTATTATCTCCCCACATAACTAATTGTACGAAAACTCTATAATTTTAGTTTTGGGCAGATTAGTGATTATATTAGTTAAAAGTACAAGGCTTTGAGGAAACCAAATCATGTTTTTTCTTCTTCTTTTTTTTCTACCTGAAAATCAACTCTGAATTGTAACATACAAAACTTAATAAAACAAAAATATTATTGAATTTGAAAAGCTTTTAATTGCTTTTATTTATTTTAATGAACATGAAAAATATTGTCTGAAAGCAAAAGATATTTCGATGAAAAATGAATTTTTAAAACAATTATTTTTATTCATGAAATATTTTATTATTTTTACATTAAATGTTGTTAATTCTTCTAAAATTAGAGAAAAGTTTGTAGAATTTAACGAATGTTGTTATTAAGTAGACATATAATTACAGATTATAATTTCCAAATCTAACAAACAAACTAACGAACAACAGCATATATAAAAAAAAATATATAATTTGTGTTAATAAAACGACTGCAAATCAAATCTATGGAAGACCGGAAGTATCATGCGTGCAATAAAAAAAAACGTGGACTGAGTTAAATACTGAATTTTTAATACAATTATTTTTTTATTTCTTTAATTATAATAGATTTTTATATTTAAGTTGTTAAAATATTAATAAAGCCGCATTTAATTTCGTAAATGTCCTTTTGAGATAAATTTATTTTTGCGAAACACGTGTGAAGTTAATTTAATTTTTCAATTTCACCTGAGAAGTGTACCTACAAGTATCAGTATCATCTTATGAAATTTAAATTTGTATTTTATGTACACTTCTGATAAAATTACATAAAAAAAGGTAGCTATAAATTAATTAGATACCTTTCTTATGAAATTTAATCTCACTCTCAACAGTCTTATTTTAATTTCTTTATAAGTACAAAGAAAATTAGAGCACTGAAGGTTTCCTTAAAAATAACGAGGTAAATAATTTGTTCACTTAAATCTAAATAATTTCACTTCTCTGCTTCCGTAGAATAAATTATTCTCGCCTAAGCTATCACTACGTCATGAAAATGTCTTTTGTCACCTATCAAGTGACGCGAAATATTATGAATTGCTTTGTTTTATTTTCAAACTACATCTTTTCGACGCAGAAACTAAGTAATGCTTGATTCAAAATATTTTTAATGAATATTATAATTTCTGGTTTTTTAAAATGTGTTTTGAAAAAATTATAATTGATTTTTAAAAGATTTTAAAACTGAGATCTTCATTTTTTTTATAAAATAGAAAAAATGGTTAACACGATTGATTATCTGTCAATTTTGCTGACTAAAAAAAAACATGATTTTTAACGAAAATTAATATATATATATGTGTGTGTCGGGAATGGATTAAATCTGACATATTGTTACTTTTAATTTCTTTTGTTTAAACGTTATTTTTTATCGATACTCATAATCGAGTAGAAGCTTTGTTTTTTTTTAATTAAACAGTTTTTTTTGTTTTTTGTTTTTTTATCCAACTACGTCTACCTGCCTGAATATTCGAAAAATCTTGAAAGGAAAATATGTGTCTTCGGGCAGCATTTGAACATCCACTTCATTGGCCTGACGCGCCTAACCGTTCAGTTCGGTAGGAATTACGATCAAGCAAAACTCGAATGGTGCCTTTTGAACACACACACTTTTCTGATTCTCGAAATATCCATTTCTGCGCTGTATCTTGTCCTAGGGTAAACAAAAACGATTTATTTTTTAGGAAATGGATTAAATTTGACATATTGTTATTTTTAATTTATTTATTATTTTTTTTTTAATTAGACAGTATTTTTTATCAAACTACATCTATCTGGCTTCGAATAGGAATATAAGTGAATATAATCATAAATGGAAAAGCTTACATACATTTCAGCGACTACCAATATTTTTAAAAGAATTTTATATATTTTTGTGCGTATAAACGTGCCGGTTTTTGTAAATACAGATGTCCATATATGACATTATTAGAAAATAAGAGCTATAACTATAGTAAATTTAAAGCAAAATACATAAAATTCAGTAAAACATTACATTACGGAGAATATTTTCCTAATTTTTTAAATTAACTGAAGAGTTAAAAATTATATAAAATAGCGCTCACGTTGTATTCCTCAAGAAATTTTTACAGATATGTTTACCGTAGAAAAAAAATAGATAAACTTCTGTCTGTCAGTCAATTTATCAACCTGTCAACACCTTAAATAAACCTTACCGCCAAGTTAAAAATTAATTTCTGTGATATCTTAAACATAAGGTAAGTAATATTTGTTACAAATCAGATTAATTAAACTTTAAATTTGCTAATATTTTTCAAATAAAGTTTCAGAAAAGTATATTTTACTTTTGAAAGATTTTTTAATAGAGAGAATTACATTGTGCTGACAGATGACTAAAAATGGCTAAAATATCTCTTAAAACCGCCCTCCAGTCAATTTAAATTAGTTTTGAAATACAGCAAACTATTTTGCTTATTAAAAATATTAGAAATATTAATCTATCAGCTTGAAATTAAGACTAAAATAAAAGCTTCAAGAAACATTTTTCTTTTTAAAAATTTATTTTAAACCTTTGGTATCACGTTTCTTTCCAGGTTTCATATATATATATATATATATATATATATATATATATATATATATATATATATATATATAAATATATATGGAAAGCGACTGAGAGTGTCATTCTCCCTTTTCTCTGGTCTCTTATCTTCAATCATCGTGACATAAGTGATTGTTTTAAACAATTCTGCTCAGTGCTTCCAAAATCGCGTCTTTGGGACTCACCTCTTCTGTCTTTCGCCATTCTATCGGTCTGTCTGACTCAGTGTCGTGTAACTATTAAAGACTTCTTTTGTTTTTGGAAACGGGTCGCTTATCGGCCGAGCTCGTCTATCCCACCCTCGTCAGTCGCTATCAGAAATCCGTTAAATGAACAATGTCCACACAGGAAGGCCGTCCACAAACGCAAATCTGGTCTAGTTTAGGACCCTTCATCATTTTTCACTCAATTTTTCTTCATTGTTTCTTTTCTTTCTTTCTTTTTTCCTTCATTCGGAGCCAAAGAGGTTAAAAGAAGTCAAAATGGGAGGGCCCCGTTCTTTTCTTTCGATTGCTTTCGTTTCCGTTTGAAGTCGTACTGACAGTCTTTTTTGGCGTATTAGACGCTTTTTTTATCACTCCCACACTTGGAATATATAATGGGTTGTCTGCCTCGTGGTTGAAATAGTTATTGTGATTTTAGAAGTTGTACGATTGTTCAAGGCCAGAACTAGTAGATATGAAGTATGTAGCTACATTCCTTAGTTACACCTTCAAAGATACGATACATCATACAAATAATTTCCATACTCTTCATATTCTATAGTAAGAAGGAAGTTCTATTAACAAGCTACTTCCCAAGAACCACAACTATGGCAAATAGATCCCCAAGAAAATGTTTCACCGACAACTGCAATCTTAGCCACATAGTATAGTGAGAAGAAGAAAATTCCTTGAGCATGTAAGCCTTGGCTGCGAATTATTTGAGGTGGTCCTTGGATCTCCACTCTATAGCACACACTTCAGCTGACACGAAAACCAGGGCTTCACAGGCAGCTTGATGATGACAGTTTGCTTCGGCCGACTTGTTATTGTACGTAGAACGTCGCCTTGAGCGCCTACCCACTGGGCGTCGGATCGTGCTTAGTTTGGTCGCTTCCTTGAATCTTTACCCCAATGTTGGTGAGCCTAGTTAGCATCATGACTCGCCACCGACTTCGATGGGCTCGGACATCTTGTCTAAATGCCAGACATCCACCTACCGAGAAAATAATATTCTCAGAGCTCGCATCTGGCAAGAGACCACGTGTAGCTCCACCTCAATTCAAGGATCAGCTAAAAAAAAAAACACACACACACACACATTGCTAAGGACAGAAATCGATCTGGTCAATTAGGAGAAAGAACTATTTGGAGAAGAGCAGTTCACGAAAAAGCAACATCCTTCGAAGACATCAGAAGACAAATAGAAGAGACAAAGAGAATCCAAAGATTAGTCAGAGCTCTCCATTTCCTGGACCCTCTTACCATAGTGATTGTGAACGTTTCTTCAGATTCAACATAGTACTCATTTCAGACAGAAGGAAATGACGATAAGCACCCCAAATACTCGGCAAAGAATTCCGCCAACGACGACGTATCTTTCCAAACTTAACCCTATAAACTACACTTCATAGCTCGTCCTCTTTCTCTTACGTTCATACAACGTAAATCAGCAACCATCTACCTAGAGTAGCTCTTGGGTCTTCTATCGTTGTATTGCAGAAAAGAAAAGCAATATAAGATTCCAGGAATTCGAATATTGATTGTCAATCAGGAAAATTGGCGTATCGCAATGTTCATTGTCCGAATTCCTCGCATTTGGCTTTATCTGGTAATGAATTAAATTTACTTTAAGTCCATCCAAGTATTGCTCTAGTATTGATTATTATTCTCTTCGTTATAGAAAAATGTTTGAGCCAGTTACACTCTAAACATCTTCAGTTGTTGATCTTTGCGTTATTTTCTCCTGTGATGCCAATTCTTGTTCGTTCATGCTCAATCAATATATATTGTTTCACTCCCTGATACAGGGATTGAACTCACGACCACGAGATGACAGCAACAAATGTTTAACCCTATTCACGACGCAAACGAAGGACACCAGTTTTGTATTTTTAGAGCCTCTTATATTCAATGTCAGATATTTTCGACATTTGCTTATCATGGCGTAACGTAGCTTCCCTGTGCCTTTTCTATAAATATAGATATTTTATAAATATTTTCATGATAATTGTTCTAATTAGTACTTAGACTTTATGAATTTAAGAGCAATACATATATATTGGCGGCTAAAATTCGTAATTTTCCTGTTAAAATCGGCAGATGTAACCGTAATTTCTATGCTAACAGTTTCTTCTCTTGCACTTCTCACTTGTGGAACTCTTTTCCAGATTTTTGCTTTCCGGTCAAATTTGAACTTAAAAAGTTCAAATGCAATGTCAATCGTTATCTTCTGTCTTCCTAAATCCTGTTCTTGTATTATTCTGTCTTCTTAATAATGATTTCTTTTTCTCATATTTTTCCCGCCATTTCCTTCCTTTATTTTTCTCGCTTGTTTTTTTCCTCTCTTCTTCCCACTCATTTCATTCCTTTCTTCAGCCCCCCCCCCATTTTATATTATTATTATAATTATTATTATTATTATTATAATTATTATTCTCCTCCTCCTCCTTCTTCTTCATCTTCTATTTTTCTCTTTCATTTTCTTGTAATATTTCCCTCCTTCATTTGTTCTATTATCATCCACCATTTTCTTTTTTCGTTCCACTTCTTCACTCAAAAAAAGCCTTTCCTTCTTTCTGTTTTTCCTCATTTCAAAATCCTTTCTTCCAGTCTTCCTTCCGTCCTCCATTTCTTTTCTGCTTTCCTTCCTTTAAAATATAAAAATCCATTATTCTTTTCTTTCTCTCTTACTTTCTTCCATTTCACAATCTTTCTTTCTTTCTCTCCTATCTCATTTAAAAATTCTCCCTTCGTTTCTTTCTTTCTCCCTTCCTTCTGCATCCAAAATTCTTTATTTCCTGGGAAGGATTTTGAGATGAAGAAAGAAGCTGAGAATCCTTTTTTTTCTCCATCTCAAAGTCATTCGTTTGTTCCTTTTTTCGTTCGTTCGTTCCTTCCTTCCTTCCTTCATTCATACCTTCTTTCCTTCCTTCATCCTTTCTTTCATTTCTTCCTTCCTTCATTTCTTCATTCTTTCCTTCCTTCCTTCCTTCATTTCTTCATTCTTTCCTTCCTTCCTTTCTTCTTTCAAACGCCTGCCTATTTTTATTTCATGCCCCCCCCCTTGTATCTATTCGACCATTAATCTCCCCGTCCAACGCATATTTCCAGAATTTACTCATTATTTTCGGTCGCTTTTGATTTTCACTTGTTGCCTTTTAATCTTTCAATCTGTCTATCAATCAATAAGACTTTTTGCTTTTGGCTGACTCTCTGTCGGACTGGCTGCCTACTTTTTGGAAGTCTACATCCTTTTCAAGCCGTGCCCTTTACCCTACACACACACACACTCTCTCTGTCTCTGTCTCTCTCTCTGCCTCTCTCTCTCTCTCTCTGTCACTCTCTCTCTTTTATCTCTTTTTATTTCACACAAACATGTCTCACTTTCACTCCCCTCTGTCTCATTCTGTACGAAGGAAACTTTCACAAAATATAACACAACTTCAATTTTGGTATGTGTGCGCATGTGTGTGTGTGCTTGAGTGAAAAATGTCTAAGAATGTATGTTCGTGTCAATGTATACACAGGCACAGGCACGCAGAAACACACGAACACGCATATATATATATATATATATATATATATATATATATATATATATATATATATATATATATATATATATATTTTTCCACTCAAGCAAACTACTCCTGAAATATGCCCGTGAAAAATTATTTCGGTTGAGCTCTCCTGGGAGGATGTGTGGGTTTGTAAACAGTGACTATTACAGCTAATAATGCAAGACTCTTCGGTAAATCGAATCGAGTTCTCTCAGTCACTGTGTGTTTATCTAAAAATAAATACGCTTAAATTTACCTTCATCCCAGCTGAGAGCCAACGGCTTAGTGGTGGAATCCCCCGACTGATGTCAATTAAGTCGGGTTTCGATCCTACATAGAGGCAGCCGGATGTCTAGCTACACTGATGAGCTGTGACACAGCGAAAAATCTGTCTGTGGATGGCAATATATATATATATATATATATATATATACAGAATGTGAGAGAATGTGAAATTGGGTGGATATAGGAAAAAAACACAGCATGGTCAGTGTCAGTTTCCCGCCTCAAGCTAGAAATAGTCTGTATCTATAAAAATTCTATATGTGGCCTCCTTCTCTCCCCATATATATATATATATATATATATATATATATATATATATATATATATATATATATAACATTTTCAAATTTAGTTACTTGCCCAGGCGTTTGCATCGTGGCATTTAACTGCACAGTCCAACTTAGCGTTTTTCACTTTCACAGTTAACAAAATTTAACCTTCAGATGAAAGCAACAAATTTGATCTAAAAAACAACACCCTGATGATGAGATTGTGCTACTGTCAAAAGTACTTGAAATAAATGAATATGTATCAACATGGTAATTTTTTTTTTTAATGAGGATACTAACAAGCTTCACATTAACAATGATTACTTATGTGGGGTTCACAAAGTATGAAGCTGCACTGCACACACACACACATATATATATATATATATATATATATATATATATATATATATATATATATCATAGCTGGCCACACGTATACGAAGATACCCATCTATTAGGGCGGCTAGCCAATGCCTATTGCAGACACTTGCTCAGGCACATATGTGTTTTGTTTAGCATACTGCAACTATGCTGAGCAGAACTTTGTTACAGTTTCTGAGAGAGAGCGTGTTAACTAGCGTGATCAATAATTTGAACAAAAGGCCAGCACGCTCAAAACTCCTAGTCACGATGAATTGGGACTTCATGGTAGTGCAGCTATCGACAGCCCCCAATGGTTACGTCTACCGAATTTCACAAGACTTGGGTCAACCCGTGTCATGGTTTTCCAAAGGTTACCCAAGATAGGACCGCCTCCTCCAGTCCGATAACATCAGGAAGTCTCCTTCCTGACAAATCAACTATGGTGAGATTTGGACCCAGTCTCATGGTCAGAAAGCGACCGTTCTAACCACTATATATATATATATATATATATATATATATATATATATATATATATATATATATATATATATAAGTACAGAGTTGGTACACATGGAATAAATTTTCCAATAACCAAAAACACTATTCTTGAGAGAGTGTTCAATACTTAGTAAAGATAATAAGATTTATTCAAAATTTTTAAACATAGTCACTTGACAAGACACCAGAAGTGTCGGAATAAAATTTCAAATTTTGTAGTGATTTTATATGCATATTTTATAAATTTGAATATACACTGTAACACGGATATAAGAGACCCGGATATAAGAGAAACCCGGATATAAGAGAGATTTTCTCTGGTCCCAAATTAGAGCCTGTGTTAATGTATATAAAATAGACCAAACCCGGATATAAGAGATACCCGGATATAAGAGATACCCGGATATAAGAGATACCCGGATATAAGAGACTTCTTCTCCGGTCCCGACAACTCTATTATATCCGGGTTACACTGTATATATATATATATATATATATATATTCAAATTTATATATAGTGTTCAAAATATTAAAAGTGTTCTTGGTTATTCCTGTTTCACGCGCTTTTTACTAACGTTCGTGTAATGCTGATGTGGGAATTGTGATAAATATCAAATGCAATTATAGCATAAGATAGACAATTTAAAAATGTATAATGCTTTGCAATGTTCTCCTCTAAAAATCTTGAAGACTATTAGATTCCAAATCGCTTCGTTTAATTGCTACCTAATTAACTATTTACAAACGCAAACGACCTGAATAAAAAGAGGGTCAACGATAATTAGATTGAATTAATGTTTACATTGATTGCAATATTAATTAAACAATGCTTATGAGGCTAATTAAGATGATGTTTGTTTATTGTGTTAATATAGGTTTTGTTGCTTCAGATCAGTCGATGTTTTCACCAGTGTTTAGTCTCATGATAATGGTGGGAAACCCGGCGATAATAATACACAAAGAGTCACATTAGAAGAGTGTGTAGCGTTATAAATTTTAACTGCGATTGGATATCAATCGATATTTTTCACTAGTAGCATTAACCCTTCCAAAAAATGAAAAACGTGAACATTTAGCAGATATTTCTCAGCAATATTTCCTTGATTTTATTACCATAATTCAGTAATTCAAATACCAAGGACTCTTCTATTTCGAGACAAATGACAACGCATTATAAATTAGTAGAAAATACAATACAACGAATTTCTATTTTTATAAATATCAGCTATAGAATCGATTTCTATGATAAGAAAAAGTATACAGGTTAGATTCCTGTCGGAGGGCACAATTTTTTCTTCAGTCGGACCTTTCGTTCTAGGCCGATTCTCTGACGGATTTAGGAAAACGGGTAAAGGGTTTATTTCTTGACGGTAGGCACACACTTATTCAGTCAGACTTCTCAGTTTAGGTGAGTTGTTATTTCACAATTTAAGAAAAAAAAAAAAAACAAGGATATTAACTAAAACACGTGGACCCTCTAATATATATATATATATATATATATATTACAAAAAATGTTATTGGTCAGAGTTAAATCAAACCAGGATACTTTAGTATTAAAAAGGGCTCAATACACGTGGGAAAAAATAAAAAAAAAATAAATAAATAAAATGTAGAGCTTTTAACTTTAAAAATCAGGAGGTCAGTTGAATCCGTTACCTTGGTTTCAACACTACAATATCTTCAGGCGATTTTTTTATCAAATGACCTCTTAACACATTATTATTATTATTATTATTTTCAACTAATGAACGCTATCTTGTTATTTTCAAAAATAAAAAGAAAAGAAATAAAGAAAAAAAGAGAAGAAAAGCAAGAGTATTGTAAACGCATCGGTTGGCGGGTTAATTGAAATGTTTTTTTCTTTTTTTATCCAGACTCATATGTGCTTCAGAGGAATTTTCTAATATGTAAGCAAGGAATAAGACTTCGGATTTCTGATTTAAATGGTTCTTTGGATCCAAAGATGATATATATATATATATATATGAGTTTTTTATTAAAGCCTTAAGCCAATGAAATCTTGTCTACCATACTGACAACATTGGATTCTTGAAAATGACTGAGATGATTGAAAGTACACGAATAAAATGAAAACAGTCTAGCGACAATTTTTCATTTGGACGTACATACAATTATTCGAAAATTTAAAAAAATAAACAAATAGAAATGAAACAAACTGACCCTGTCGGTTGAATTTGAGAAGATTTTTTGAATGAACACTTGCTGCCTAAATATATTATATATGCAGGGTGCGATGGGTAAATTGTCGCCATTTTATTTTATTTTTTTTTAATTCGCGCATGCGCGTCATTTGTTTTTGATTTTGTTGACTGTTGAGTATAGTCTGGTCACTTGGGCAACGTCTGTGATAAAAAGAGCACCATGACGCAGTTCACTCCATCAGAAATTTGGAAATGGTATGATGTACTGCTTAGCATTTGCACCAGAAGCTCCATTACGAAAATTTCAGAGTGTTTGGGTGTAAATCTGAGGACAGTACAGAGGATTCGGAAAGAGTTGGATGAGTCTAATATTGATTCCGAAAGTATTTGGAGTGATCACAAGTGATGGCGACGTTATGCCTCCATTCATCTTCCCACAGGGCCTCAGACTCAACACAGAGGCCGACATCGGATGTAGCGCTGCGCTGAGTCAAGAGGGCGGCTGCTGGAAGACACTGTATCTGGCAACAGGACTCTGCATCATGCCACACATGCAGGAGTACCCAGTCATAACTGTCTGACTATTTCAGCGACCACATCACATATGTTCACCTAAATCACTAGATTGCAACTACCCTCATTATTATAAGTTGGGTGCAGTTGACCGAAAGGTCATCAAAACTCCTTGTAACGTTAACGCGGAACTGAAGGCATGGATTTTGGCAACATTCACCAACTTAAATAAGGAGACCAACCAGAAGAGATGCAAGAGATTCCAAAATCATCTGGAGGCGGTCGTTGAAACCAATGGCGATTTTATTGAATAAATTTACTCTTTGTTATTTCAAGATATTTTTATGTAATTTTGGTAAATGGGATGTTAGTGTTATTTTCATAACGCGAATGAGTCCAAACTTTTATTGTCGATAACTCCAAAACGGTAGATTATAGCAAAATTCCTTTATTATTTTCGAATTAAGCATGTACATTTACACCTAAATATAATTATTCAGGAATGTCTTTTATTAGAAACTGAGTGCGGGGATTGCATTGAAAATTACTCGGATTATGCGTATTTACAAGCAATCAATGTTTACTCATTCGAAAACTGATTTCCAAGGCAAGCAAACAGGTTTTTACTACATCCAGCTAGAGAACCTGCAGATGATGACTTAATGACAAACCAGACTCTCATACAACGTTGATAGATAAATTATTTTCTGAATCTATCGGAGTTCGAAATCAGGCACAAATAAAAGGACTTCGTTGTTTTATTCGAAGTCATCCGATTCTCCCCAGTTGGATGCTTGAGGTCAGATAATCTACCTTTCTCTAATTTCTGTCTACATACACCCTTGTGCAAATTAATTGAAAAAAAAAACGAATTTTTTCGTATTTTCCCAATAAAACATGACCCTGCGCACTTCGTATGTCCATTTCACGAAGTCGTTCTTTGCAGATTGACCACAGATTCTCGATAAGATTTAAATTAGGAGAGTTTCCAGGCCAGCCTATCGTACTCACTGGTAAGGCTTTCCAGTGTGTTTTGTACAATGTTACAATTTTCTTATGCTTCCTTGGAGTAACGTCCATCGCAGCCAATGGCTGTCGGACAACTAATGGACAGTCGAGACAATAGTATCTGGGCGTGGTAAAAATCTGATGCAATCACGGATGACGCAATATTTTTAAGGCCAAACAAATTTCATCATACAACACCAAAAGAGATTCATGTTACTGCACACCACTGAAAATGAACTAATCTGAGGAAATAATAAAAATCGATTGCACCCTGTAACTCCAGTGGGTCTAAAACTAACCGAATAGTGAAAGAAAGGAAACTAAAGGGGTTGTTTCAATTAATTTGCGCAGGGGTGTAGTATTGTGTTCCATTGAATGCTTTCTCACCTCTTCGAGCGTGTAGGTCATAGTGAGGACAATACTTGTTCGAACGTCTTAGATTAGTGTTACAGAATCACTAACAAAGAACTGTATCAAATAATAGAGAACACATCAAGTGAGGCCTTACCAACAGCAGCAGCAACAACTAAAATGGACAGCACATGTAACTCGAAGAGAAAATAATAACATAATCAAGATGTTGACGTTCCAGACGAGTTCATAAAACTGTCCAACTTCGACAGAATTCGAAAGCGATTACGTGCCCTTGTGGGTGATGAATTATTTTCTAACCTGCAACCCACAGACGAAATGCTACTAGCATCACCTTACTCTACCGCTGTTACTATGACAGATGTTCTAACAAGTTACATTCCTTAGTCCAACAGTTACAATCTTCACAGCTAGGAGCTGACAGACCATGTGCACAGCGGCAAATCATCCCCATTCCCCACGTTTTCTTTTGATAAGAAGTAAGGCAGCTTCTTCCCCAGAATTGTTATTTTGTGGATCAAACTCCCGAGAGGATGCTTCCCTGAAAAATACAATCTTGGTCTCTTCAAATACTGTATCAACCGATATTTATGCTATACGTCCTTATAACGTGCACTACTTACTCCCCCATTTTTACCCTCCCTTACAACAATCTCGCTCAGTAGCCGTCGACCTGGTGTGGCTCTTGGGCCTTGTATTGGTTGAAGTAACTGTATAAAAACCTACTGTATAAAAATGGTTAGGAAAGAAGCCCATTAATATTACAAATTGTTTAAAAAAAAAACAATTTTATAAATTTCAACTGACATTATATACTGGCTTTTCGGTCAGTGTGTGGCGAAATTCCTTCTTCTTCTTCAGGACATGGGTGGGCATGGCTCTCCACAATCTCCTATCCAGCGCAGCTCTTGGTCATTTTTGCCTGTCTACTATTCCTCTCACTCCCCATTCTGCCACCTATTCACATGTTGGCAATATCACCAGCAAAAGAATTTTCCACAAATTCTTGGGAAATATTTTTTTTCTGAAGACGCTGGTTAACAGCTTTAACATGTCATAGTATAACAGAAAAAATTGTTTTCGCACAAACACGTACATGTGTTTATATATATATATATATATATATATATATATATATATATATTAGAAATATAATTTTATGGTCCGCTACCATTACGGGTATAAAGTGGTCAATCTAAGGGATCGAGTGTATGTAAATACAGAAGTGGACACTGACGTTAATACGAATTGCTTTCAAGCATGAAATATACTGTTGCCACTTGGTTTGTCCTCAATACCAACATACACACACACACACACACACACACACACATATATATATATATATATATATATATATATATATATATACATACATACGGCCTGAGAATTTCATCTAACATAAAACAGACTGTTGCCTCTAAGTGTTGACTTCTATGTTCACTTTTATCTTTACACACGCTCTATCTGATATTGACCACTTTATCCCATAAATATAGCACATCTATATTTCTTCATATATATATATATATATATATATATATAAAATAATATTTTAAACTTTAAAAGTTATTTTTAGTGGCTAGTCGTATTCAAATATATAGTTTCTTTATTTCTGCCTTTTTAAATAAACTGTATATTTATTTTCGCCTACCAGTGAAATCTGTTCGAATCCTTCTGAAGAGCGCATATTTTTTTAATAATATTTCTCAAATATTCGGTCCGGTAGATGAAAATAATAAATATAATGTTTAATAAATGCGTGTACTCAAATACGATTATCCACTAAGAATAAGGTTTATATATATATATATATATATATATATATATATATATATATATATATATATATATATATATATATATATATATTTCTCCTCCTGATGATGGCCATTTCGGTCGAAACTAGTCGAGGAATCTAAATGGAATAATAATAAAAAAACGAAAGAATATTAATCTACAACCCAGTGTGTCTAAAAGATTTTAATTTTTATTTTCTTATTGTTCAATATATATATATATATATATATATATATATATATATATATATATATATATATATATATATATATTTTTGATTAAATCCTGTAGTTCACTGCTACTAGATGTTTTTTTCTCCTGATGATGACCATGCTAGCCGAAACTAGTCGAGGAACCTAATTGTAATAATAAAACAAAAAATATTAATATATAAACCATTGTCTCTGAAAATTTTAATTTTTTAAATATTCTTTATTGTTCAACACACACCCACACACACATATATATATATGAGTCTATAGTAACGCTCGATGAAAAAAATCTCAGCATTAACCTACAGAGCAAAAAGGAAAGAAAGGAGGAAGGAAGTTAAAACAGGAAAGGAAAGTGAAATGGAAAGATGATGACCATGTGGCGGATGAGTGCGTGGTGTTGTAGGGATTCTAAGCCGAGAGCAATGACAATATTAACATAAAAGATTAAATTCTTAGCGAAACACTAAACAAAAGACAAACGAACTGGGAGAAGGGCAGACACAATTAAAACAAACTTCCTTCCGAACTGACTCAGATAAGGCAAAATCTCAGCTCAAAGTAATAAACCTATCATTCGCTGTGTTCATCCGTTCATCTGCTAATGACGGTCATGAGAGATAAATAAATAGATATACATATATTATATATATATATATATATATATATATATATATATATATATATATA
>CAHIKZ030000129.1:2010000-2025000 GCA_903632075.3 Acanthosepion pharaonis | reverse complement strand
CACAGATTCGCGTTCATAAGGTTTAAAATGATTTTTTAAGAATGGAAAATCTTTCTTAAAGCGTGTATTTTTTTTTTTTTTCAGTTTCAAGATAATAGATTAAATTTAATACTTCCAATAAGTAAATTCCTTTGCTATATTTCAAAAACTAATTTAAATTAACTAGAAGGATTTTTTTTACACTAAATAATCTGATTTTAGTGCCACTTTTAGCCTGCGGGAATTCAATGTAATTCCTTTTATTAAAAAAAAATTTCCAAAAATAAAATATACTTTTCTGAAACTTTATTTGAGAAATATTAGCTGATTTAAAATATAATTAATCTAATTTGAAACAAATATTATTTACTTTAAGTTTAAAATATCGCAGAAGTCGGTAGCTGGTTTATTTAATGTGTTGATGTGTTAACAGCTTGATGACAGATTGGTGTTTACTTAATGCTGTTCTATGGGTTATCTATCCATAAAAATAAGTGAATATAACATGAGCGCCTTTTTATGTAATTTTTAAATATTCAATAATCTTAAAAATTTAGGAAATTATTCTTCGTAATCTAATGTTTTATTGAATTTTAGATACTTTGTCTTTACATTAACTACAGATACCACTCTTAATATGTCTTATTTATAAAAGAATTTAAAAACTTTTTTTTTAAATTAATATCTTAAATTTTATTAATTTTTCATTGTTCGATTCAGAGCAGATTTGGGGTAAATGGTGTTTCTGTTTTACAATAATTATTGATGATTTATATTCTCCAAGAAGTCCTGCTTGTAATTAATATAAATATGAAGGGTTTTAATTTCTAGAAATTTCATAAAATTAAATAAGTAGGGGGGGGTAACAGATGTAAAAACAATATTTTTCCCATTTTTTTTCTTAGTATACAATGGTCGATCACAAACTCGATAAATTTTCTTTAAAGGAACTTTCGTGTGCACATACGTAAGCGGACATTTTGAAATTATATCATTATTCGTAAAATTTTCAGCACGGTAATTTTCGTTATTAAATCGTAAAATAAAGTAAATTGCAATGCATTTCGGTTGTTCGAACACCGATTATTCGTGTTTCGATTCATCCGAACAAAACTGTTTTGACCCGAGCATAAATCTGTTACAGAGGATGGACTTTAGTGCTTTGTTTAATGTTTCCATGTCTTCGAAGAGAAAGTGGTTTATTGTATAAAATATGGACAGTCCATATATAGATATACCGTACGCAGACACACATATATATATCCACTTTCTATATATAGTGATTTTCCATGCGTAGCTTAGATGTGGCACAAAGCCAAATTTAGGGGCCACCCAGTGAGGATCGAACTCACTACTCAGTCGTAATTGTTGTAGCGAGCCAAGTTTGCAAACCATTACACCACCTCCACGTGCCAAATCCACTTTTTATATATATGTATAAACATAATAATGTCCTAATATATATATATATATACATATATATATGAAGAAAAAAAAAAATATTTATATGAAGAAAAATATACAGAAAAAACAAACAAAAATCTTAATATGCAATTATGCTGTATTAATGTTAATATAATGTCAACGTCGGACGTTTCGGTCTATTTTAGACCATCATCAGGACATATTCATAAAACATAATTAACATTAGTACATATTCAAATTCAACATCAAAAAGACTTTATAACATGGAAGACTTCAAGCTTGTATGAAAATATAAGAACCTATTGATCTCTGCGTATTCCTATAGGAACGGAAAGGATTTCTTAACGAACTGTTTATATGAGAAAATAGTTCAATCGAGCTTATTTAATATTTTGAAATCATCTTCGAATACGTTTTCACAACATCGCCCACGTGATGACGACGTGATCATATTTAAACGGAACGCTGATCTTATATAAAAATTTCAGTTATCTGTTTGGATTAGTCGTGCTCTTAGGTCCATCGTCTTTTTCATGTTGAATTTGAATATGTTCTAATGTTAATTATTCCTTCCTGAGCGTTGCACTTCAGGAGAGACTTGGGGCATATCGAGATCGAACTAGAGATCTTGATGCGTGAGCCACAGCTTTTCGCGAACCATCTGGCAGTTTATGTAAAATGCAAGCACCTACGCCGTACGAGCTTGCATCACTTGCGACTATGATGTCGAGACTAGGGTCGTAATGGGTGGGGGAGAGGTCTGAAGTAAGAGTTTTCTTGATCTTCTCGAATGCGTCTTGGCATTCCGGGGTCCATGACCATGGTTTGTCCTTTTTTAAATGTTGGTTGAGATGCCCTCTCAAATTTTGCATGTTCTTAATGAACCCTTGGTAAAAGTTAGCTAGTCCGAGGAAGCTTTGTAACGCTTGAACGTTATCTGGGGCCGGCATGTTTCTGATCGCGTTGGCTCGTATTTGATTGGACTTCTTTTTTACGTAGACCGTAGGTGCTGCCCACTCACTGAAATCTGTTTTTGACAGAATACCTGCCTGTTCGAGTCTATCTAACTCTTTGTTGATTTGCTCTAGAGCAGCGAAAGGGACATTCCGTTTCTTTTTGAATACCGGTTGTGCACCGTCCTTCACCTTGAACTTAGCTTTCATTTTAGTACATTTCTCAAGGCCGCCAGAAAAAAACCTGGGGAAATTGTTGTTTGAGTTCCTTTTTGAGATTTACCAAATTGGACGTTGTACTTTGTATCTTGAGACAAAATGTACTCATTGGGCAATCCCAAAGATTGAATTTTTCTATCCAATCTGTTCCAAATAAGTTAACTGAAGTTTTTTTTCAATACGTAGGCTTTGAGCTTTTTGGTAACTCCATTTAGTGTTACTGTAAGTATTACCTCGCCTAAAATGTTAATCTTTTCGCCAGTTACGGATTTTGCTGTTTTATCCGTTTTTAATAAGGTCGGCTTGTTTAATTTTCGCCAAGTACGCCAGTTAATGGTTGAAAGATCGGACCCGAGTCAAGCTGGAATTTAATGGACTTATTGAAAATATCCACAGTTACATATTTTCTTAAATTCCTATCGACAATATTGTCAGATTGAGCTTGCCTCATTTTATTTTGGGGTTTTCTCGTTCTGTTGGCGTACCAGCACGAAGTTAAAGTATGCCCACTTTTATTGCAATATTTTTTGTTCTTAACTGGACAGAATTTCATCCAATGTCATTTACCACAGTTTCTTTAACCTATTTGGGATTTGGTTACTGCGTAATTTAGGACATGAGATTTGCCTTTTGTCTTTTTGAGGGGAATAGGCGGTAGACTTACTTTTGATTTTATTAATCAGAGTCACACCTGATTCCTCGATAGTGTTTGAGTCACACTTTACAGATATTACTCTTTGACAGTTCTCTGCCAGTTTTTGGAGTCAATCCTTGTTCGTTCTCAAGCTTGGTCAGTCCCCGTGGTCTGACTTCGGCGTCTTCTGCTGATACAAGACCTTGTGCGGAAACTAAGCACTTAAAATCATCGGCAGTCAGTTCGGCTAGTTTAAAATCATTACATAGCTTGTTTACCGATGCTGCAAATGTTAGAAAATCTTGCTGTTTGTCTTTGACAGTGTTCAGACATTTCCAACGTTTGTGGAACAAGGTTGTGTTAGGTCCGAATAGTTTCGATAGGAGCTTAATAGTCTCTGAAAAATCCAAGTCAGTCGTTTTCTTGGGTAGTATGAAGTCTACGAACCTACTATGTTCTGTAGTTCCCAGTTTTCTCAATAGAAGACGTACCTTCTTTTTACTGGACGATTGTTCACAGACTACGTTGAAAATATCTTCGTAGCGCCTGTAAAATGCGTCGAACGTTTTGTCGTTCTCTGGTACGTATTCAAAGGTTTCCATTGAATTGTTGATTGTACTCTGGGAGAATATTGTATCTTTTTCAGAGTTTGAGCCTTTTAATGCATTCACGAGTAATTTTTTAAGTTGTTTCTGTTGTAGTTCAGCATTCTGAAGCGTAATTTGTTGGAATTCCATTTGTTGTTTATGTAATTCCAAAAATAGTTGTTGTTGTCTCTCTTCTGATTTTTGTTGCTGATCCAAATTTAGTTTTAACATTTGGTCAACTGCTTTTTGAAAATCTTCCATATTTAAAAACGGCAGCGCTTTTTTGTTGCTTTGAAACACGTGTACTAAGAGGAGGTACACAAAAAATCTTGATAGATTTGTTCTTTTTTTTTCTTTTACAAAAAAAAAATATGGACAGACAATAGTTAAACTAAACTAATTATGTGTTTAGCTTTTTTGCAATTCCGTGGTTCCGTTAATTTTAACGTAATTGTATCAATTTTCACCACACTTATGTATTTTTTTTTTATAGTGGTACAAAAAGAAAAAACTCGCCTCAGTGAATTTGAGGCGAGAATAATTTTATGCACAAGTTCAACTCAGTTACATAAAAAAAAACTTTTAGTTTTTCTTTTCGAAAACTTGAGTACAATGGTAGTACTTTCGCTCTTGTATTGTCAGTTTGTTTTATGACAAACTGTTTTTTTTTTCTGTGTGTGAGTGTGTAAGAATCTGTTCTTGTTATTTGGACAGGCTTTAATATTCTGTCGATGTCGAAACACTGCTCGTCACTGATGTTTGGTATCGGAATATATATATTTTTATATATATATATATATGTAGACGCTTGGTGTTGAGCTTTTAAATCGCTAATGTATTAATACCAGCTTAATTTCTCGCTCAACACTGCTGTGGGAACGCCTGGAGTTTCTGTGTATTTTTCGAGTACTCTGTCACTATTGATATGGGGAGAACGAAATTCTCGAATCTTTTCTGTCGCCACTAATGTGGGACTGGCAAGGTATTGCGGTTTTCGATGTGAATGCGTTTCTCGAATTCTTCGTCGACACAGATGTGTAACTGGTAAGGTATTGAGGTTTCGCCGTGAGTGCGTTTCTCGAATTCTCGTCGCTACTGATGTGGAGCCAAAGTCGGGACCACAGAAGGGAAACACGGAACACGGATTAGATGTAAGAAAGATATATTAACAACAGGTTACAGAGATAGTGTAAGCGGAGCTTACTATATGTTAGTGTCCAATACTGATAGTCGTACGCGGCTCTCTCTGTGTCTCTATCTCTCAGTCTATGTCACTCTAGAGTGGTGTGTCGCATACTTAATATAGACCTGGAAGAGTCTATTGTGTAGGTAGTTCCGGTCTCACAATATATATATATATATATCGCCCCAAGTAAGGCGATAAAGCCTCTAAAACGAAAGGGTTTTGTGGGAGTGAAGACCCTGATGACGACATTGTTTTAATATTGTGTTAATGTCGAAAGTACTCAGAATAAAATGAATATACATCAATATAGTAATTTTCTTTCTTCCTTCAAGAAGGATACTATAAACTTGTTCGCAATTACGGAGGATCCTATTAAAAATAATTAGACGAAACTTGTCTTAATCATTTAATGAAACATATATATATATATATATATATATATATATATATATATATATATATATATATATATATGATTATATAGATAGATAGATAGATAGATAGATAGATAGATAGATAGATAGATAGATAGACATTAATTCTGGTGTAAGGCCAAATTAGATAATGAAGCTGAGAAAGACTGTTTTGTGTCGATAATTGTAGAAGCAGTTACCTGCATGATTTATATATCTGCACTCAAGATTTCAGATACAAAAGAATGATTTTTTTCTAGGAAAGAGAAAACTTAAGAGAAAAGAATTTCGTGGAGAAAAAAATACAAAGAAACAATTGACATGTCTGGAAATTAAAAATAAAAACAAAAGAAAAAAATGTTCGTCTAACAATAAGACCTTTAAAAGTTCATGCCTCTGCTTTTATTTCAATGCCCTCCTTAATCTTTACACGACAATCGGATGTAAACAACAACGGCTAAGGTTATCTGATGATAAGACCTGTTCCCATGCGCTTTGCGTTTTCACCGTTTGCCTCGACCATGTTTGTGTACAAGTGAGGCCGGCCATCAAACAGAAAAGGCTTGAAAAGAAAGCCATTGTGAATCGAACCCTTTGACCGGCGCCTTGATGACGAGACATCTTGTTATTCGGGGTATCGGGGCCACACCTTCAGCTTCCAGACTCCAGTATCAATATGGGTCGAAAAAGAAGAAAAAAGAAGGGCCTTAAATTATACTACACAAGTTGAGAATTACGATGAAGCATTTAAAAAATTGCATTATTTAACTTTAAGAATAAAGCATCCACAATGCATCTGGCTTCTTTTTTTTTTAAGTAATTTTGATTCGGCAAATGCTTTGGAATTGTCGACATGAATTATAGAAGAATAATTGTACAATGACGAGTCAGAAAAGTTTTGCTAAGGACATCAACAATGCAAAAAATTCATTTTTGAGCAAAAAGCTTCAACTTTTAAGTAAATTTTATATGTAGTCCTACAAAGTCCATTTCTTCACTTTCCTCAACTGTTATTTCTCCATTTCATTTTAACAGTTAAAGGATATAAGAAGTGTATTAAAATTTACAATCAACTGGAAAAGAACTGTAATTTTATCTCAGACAGAACATAGCATACGGTGGACAATCAATACAATCACTGTCTTATTCTATAGATATATTCAGAATAATTAACATAGACTATTTGGCACTGTTTTTCTTCCATTCGTATAGATCATATAAACGTCGACATTATCAATATATTACACCGTGCTTATTTTTTCTTTAAATAAAAGGGATTCAGGTTCTTCATTAATTGTTTTAATATATCATATCTTTGTTCATCGTCAATGCTCACACAAATGCAACCAGAAAGACAAGAATGTAATACTGCGAACATACTGAAACAACATAGGCTCTCTTGTGTTTGTAGGCACACAGGATTTAGGCAACTGCTGCTGACTATCACTACTACTACTGATGTTGTTGATGATAATGTTGATGATGATGATTTCTTCATTGTATTCCTCCATCGTTTGTGAGTTATTTCAAAACAGAAAATATGAAGCTATATTGAAAATCTTTACAGTAATATATTGCGTTTGTTTTTTGTTTTGTTTTTTTTTGGCTTATGGCCATAGCACGTTGAAACATCGGTTCCGGTACGACCACAGAAGTTAAGCAACGTCGAGCCTCGTCAGTACCTAGATGGATAACTACTTGGGAATACCAGGTGATGCAATCTTGGATGAACGTATGGGGGATGTAATGGATAACGGCTTGGAATTAGAAATCGTAGAGCGAAATTCTAATTCCGGTTTGGTCCGTTATATTAATTTAGGCGCAAATACACTTAGGAAAGGTATGAATCCAACTCTTTTCTCCCCAGATATGGGTTAATTAGTAAGCCATATATCACTAATTAAATATCATGTTAGCTTCAAAAAATAAATAAATAAAATTGCGTACAAAATATTTAGATTTCGGCATTAAATGACCCATAGACGTTGATATGCCGCTAAACGAAGACGACCAATAACGTTCTCTTGCATTCATATCGCACACTCTATTCCATAATCAACTATCTTCAATTACCCTCGTGCCTTATAACAGGTGAATATAAAGAAAATCTTTTATAAAAAGAGAAATTTCTTGTGTGTTAGTTTCTTAATCCCAAACTGATCCTTTAATACAATCTCTTCAAAAAAAATATTTGGGACGTCTATATTCTATTCGAGTAACTGGATGCAATTTGTAGGAACAGAAAAGGAGCGTTTTACAACATCCAAGAACAAAAGAACTTTCAACTATTTTCCACCAAATATTGTGACATGCTAGTGACGAGATCTTTGTTAGCGCATCAGGCGACGGGTGAGAGTACAGAAATCGGTGGTTTATTGTCTGCAATATCACCAAAAGCCATGAGACAGATTTCTAAGAGTTGCAAGGGTGTAGTATTTGCAGAAAAAAATCATCAACCAGATACACTTGTCAGTCATTTTAGCATGCTAAGTGAATGGCTGATTACTGCGTCTCAAGAATGCAGTAGTTTTAAATGTCACAACTAGGATTTGAACTCTGATCGACGATTCCGTTTTCGCTACCTAAAAAAAAGCTCATGGTAAATAACTGGAGTGAATGGATATTTGGATAAAATTTAATTGCATGGTTATTTTGTCTTTCCCGTGAGAATTGGCGCTTTTTATCACGGCCTGTACGATAGCCTTAATAAGTGAAGAGATTAACAAAACCCGTAATGCAAACTGTAATTACTTGTTATCAACGCACTAGCTATGGTTTGTGGGGTAGGGGTCACCCCGGCCCATTCTGGTTCCTTTCGACATGAAGCCGTTACCATTTAACAAGCCTAAGGTATCCGCATGCGACAGAGAAAGACGTACGTTTAAATATACATTTTTAAGTAGATACAACTTCAAAGAAATACAATTATTGACATAATGCTGCAATTTAAAATGTTGACTCATCGTCTACCCCGTCAAGGTTGACAATGGAGCGAAAAGCTTTATACTACTGCATATGTGGTTCGCTGAAGTACGCACTCAGATATATTAGTCTCCCTCACCTATCTGGAGATAGAACACAGCGCTGAGGAAAAAAAAAGGGTGTTCGTGACATTTCCAAGGGTATTAGTGCTAAGGAAATCCAAGCTGTCACAGGCGAAATTCGAACTCTGTCGTTTTCACTGTTAATTATCCTTACTCTAGGAAGCATGATTCTTATCATCATCTACCACCCGTATAAAGTTTTTTTTGTGTGTGTGTGCGTGCGTGTGTGTGTGTGTGTGTGTGTGTGTGTGTGTGTGTGTGTGTGTGTGTGTGTGTGTGTGTGTGTGCGTGTGTGTGTGTGTGAAATCTCTCGCATTTTACTAAAAGGTTCTGTTCGAAATTCCAATCACCTGAAGAAAGCCGGAGCGTACAACGACCGAAACTTTGTGAATATAGCAATAAAGATGAGGATAACAGTCCGAATAATTTAAATAATGTAAACTTAGAATTTTAATTTCTCGATATTTCATAAAAAGTTGAAGCAATAGATGTAAAAAAAGAAAAATTACCAAGATTTTCTAAAAAAAATATTTATAAGATAACTTCATTCATTTGTGAATAAATTCTGAAAATTTCATTAAAATTTGACAATTACTTGACTTGCGCAGGAATTTTAAAGACAATCTGTTTTTTACCGCCAAAAAAGGGTGTTCGTGACTTTTCCAAGGGTATTAGTGCTAAGGAAACCCAAACAGTCACAGGTGAAATTCGAACTCTGTCGTTTTCTCTGTTAAATATCCTTACTCTAGGCAGCATTACATGATTTCCTGCATTTGGCAGGTAAATTCACATGTTTTGGTTTTTGTTATCATCTTCCACCCATATAAAGTTTTTTTTTCTTGTGAAATCTCTCGCATTTTGCTAAAAAGATATCGAAAATAATTGTAGGAAAGGCAGTTTCGAGCAATCTGATCCGCAAACATGGTGCCACGGAATCGTGTTACGAATAAGGGAATTATCCACTTAAGAAATTAAGAAACTTGGTAAGTGTATCTATGATGCACCTAATAGATGCACAATCATTTAACTACAGATATAAACTAATACAAAAGCTTTATATGCAATAGATGCTCAGGGCCCATCGGTAGTATAAACTTTCAATAGGCTGAACGGAGCTTAGCTATAGTTTCTGGAAGTAATGCCTCCTGTTTGTATTAATGGATACAAGAAGCAAAATTATGGCTAGCCACTTATTAGTGTAGCAAACCAATCCCTTTTGCAGATGACTGTTCACACACATTTATGTTTTATTTTTTTGTTTTTTGTTTTTTTTTATTTACAACCACAGAGCCCACCGATGGTCTACACTACCACAAGGCTGAACAAACCTTAACTGTAGTTTCTGGAAGAAAGTGCATCATTTGGCGTAAAAAGGTCATTAGTCTAAAAACCCTCGGCCATGACGACTTGTGACTTCGTGCTTACACAACCATAAACGGCTTTCGAAAAAATCCATCTACCCACTTTTACTCAAAAGGCTTGGTCAACCCGTGGTGTGATTTTCTGGTATGTCTGCTCGATTTTATCAAGAAGTCACTTCCCTGACAAAGGCGTAAAAGATTCTGCTAAAATAACTTTCGTGGGGTACAAAATTTTCAAAACAATGTGTTTTTTATCGCCAAAAAAGACGTTAATTTTCCCATCTTGCACAAACGCTGACGCAAGAAAAAAAAAAGATTTTTAACCAAAATTTCGAAGGTGCTAGAAAGGATTAAAAAATTTAATAAAATAAAAAATTATCTTTGTCTTTCCTCTTAATAATAACATAAACGTTCTGATGGTAAAACTTTGTTTTTATCAAGTTTGGGGCTTTTTCAACATAACTTTTTTTTTTTTTTTTTGAAAATTTTTGGAGGTAGCTATATTAAAACAAAGGGAGAAAGAGCAGAAAATATATTAAATAAAAGACAAGAATAAAGCTTACAGCGTATTACTCCTCGCTTTTCAGAGCTCAATCTTGGACAAAATATATAAATATGCACGCAACAATAAAATTCAAAGGGGGAGAGAATATTAACATAGAATCAGAACATCGAGTTACAAACCGATTACATTAATATATAGCAAACTTTCCATCTGTTAACATAGGAAAGACTACTTAGATTTAATATATGGTATCTCAGTAAAAGTCAAATGATGATCTGAACGTGCTCTGCTGATGACTGAGAAAGAAACTCCTGTGAAAAACGAAGCACAAATTGGATAATTCGATATTCTGTTATCGCAGAACCGGATGCATTGACAAGCATATGTATATTGTCATACTACCCTCTACTGATCTTACCTTAACTAGTGCAGGGGTTCACTCACATCATAGCAGCAGAAATTAGCCTTGTCTTCACGGAGATAAAACTATATTTGACATAAAATAAAACGTACATAAATAAAAGCATGGTAAATTGTATGTTATTTTCATACAATTCATTTATATTTTTGTGTGTATTTTTTTAGGTTGCAACATTTTACGGTACATGTGATAAAAGGTAGAATTTACTCCGTGGTATTAGAAGCCATATTACAGTGAGAAGTTACACACGTGTGCCTGTACCAAGGTTCGTGGTGAAGAGATTGAATTTAACATCTTTTGGCGGGATGTCCGTATTTTCAACAAGCAGAGTTTTTGTTGCATTATAGAAGAGTATTATTATTTTTATTTTTTATCTAATTTATTTTAAATAAGGTTTAAATATTATTATTTTATTTATAATTTTCATTATTATTATTTTTTATTTTATTTTCAATTATTTATAATAATATTCCTACAAGGGTTTGTGTGGATCATTTCTCATTTTCATACTATGATTACTTCGACCTATATATTCCCTTCGTTCTGGGTAAGACGTTAAACTACATCCGCGTCTTGGGTAGATGATAAACTACGTCCAGAAGCAATGCCTCTGATCAGGAGGTTTTGAGGAGCGTGGAACCACCTCCTAATTGCTGGTTCCCAGGTCCATCATGACCTGGGATGGTAGCTCCTGTTCGGGTCCCAGCTATGGGCAAATAATTAACTATTACCAGCAATACTTTTTGAAAAAATTATTACCAGCAATACAATTTTGAAGGAAAAGTATTACCAGAAACAGATTTTTAACTAAACAAAATATTACCAGAATTAAAAATTTTGTCAGCATTAAATAACTCATTGAGGTTGATAAGCCGTAAAACAAAATAAACCAAACCAATCTAAACCAAAGAATACATATTCTATTCATACGAATCTATCCTAAAAATGTTGTCGGCATTAAAAAACTCATTGAGGTTGATATTTCGTAAAACAAAATAAACCAAGCCAATCTAAACCAAAGTATACATATTGTATTCATACAAATCTTTCCTCAAAATGTCGGCATTAAATATCCCATTGAGGTTGATATTCCGTAAAACAAAATAAACCAAACCAATCGAAACCAAAGAATACATATTGTATTCATACCAATCTTTCCTCAAAATGTTGTCGGATTTAAATAACCCATTGAGATTGATATGCCGTAAAACAAAATAAACCAAACCAAACCAAACTATATATTCATTATCAAGCTGATATTTAAAATTATAAATTACAGAACTGGCATGATAGAACGCGCAAATAAATCTTCAAAGATGGATGTGAAACATTGCGAAGTGATGTCGTGGATTTCTAGAAAGATAGAATCTGCACACTGAGAAATTTTCTAGCAAATCTTGTGCTAACCTCACAAATCCAAGGTAATCGCAAATAGACGGGACAATTTTTCGGATCCTACAATTTGAGTTGAGTAAATTTTTTGCGCAAATTGTAGATGGTAGCATATCAAGTGGCTATCCATGTTTAATTAAATCATACATAATAAATTCTGTTTCAGTCTCTAATTTGGTCTTAGATAAAAAAAATTAAAATAAAATAAAATAATTAGTGCACAGTGGACCATAAATCTTGATCAGATTCAATTTTTATTGCTTTGGACAAAAGGGGGTCCAAACAAGTTTGCAATAAAGTAAAAGTAGATTTATAACCGACGGAAATAAAAAGAAAACAATAGAATGACTCTAACCTGTGTACCAAAGCACCCAGAAAAGTAGATGCTGTTTTAGTGAAGGGACACGACATATTAATGAAGAGAAAATCAAAGATATGCCAATTTTGACATTATTAAATCCATGACTATATGATTGATGTCGCGTTAAAATTCAAAAGCTATCTTTTTTTTTTTAATGACGTTATTTAATATCCAAACGCTACTAATACTATCTAACAGAAAAAAAAGTAAAACGGACTTTTAACCAACCTAGGATATTTAAGTAATTTTAAAAAAAAAATATAAACTCGAAAGATTTCACATTTTCTTTAAATTTATTTATCTAGATTTATTTTTCAAAGTGCGTTGGTCCGTCGCCCCTTTTCACTGAAGTTTTCTGCTAAACGAATAAACAAAAGCGTGATTCTAAAATGCCAAAATCGTCACGAAAAATCAACACTGGACTGATAATCCCAACTGATACTTTTAACAGTTCCTTTTCTCTCAGATTTTCTTGCAAAAATAACTATATCTGAAAGAACTTTAGGAAGTTTTGGGAAACTTCATTCGGATCGATCTCACTAGTTGAAGACGCCTTTCTATACGACGACTGTGGCGACTTACATTGATGACGTTGTTGACAATCTAAGTGTTCTTGTAACTTCAATACAATACATGGCTCAAGAGTCACTCAATTTAGAAGTAATTGCTAAAATACTTATGAGAAATGAGGTTTGTGAATGTGACAGATTATGAGGTTACAGAAGTAGATAACAACGAATTGAAGTAGTTCAGATGACGGTGTTCAAGTAAGCATCCACGTAGGAGTTATTGAGGAAATTTTGTCTGAGTATAATTTTCTCCTTATCTATGGAATACGGAAGAAATGTGGTTGAATCAACTCCTCGGAAGTAGTATAGTGTATCCTAATAGTAAATGTCTGAACTGGTGAAACTAAAGGATGGCGTTCATCTTAACGTTTGCGATGAAAATAATCACTGATTAGCTATAGGCTTGTGACGTTGCAGTTTTGGAAAAGGGGTTACAGAATGGAGAATAAGGCTTTCGCGTAATCGATTTTGAACTCAATGCTGGAAAGTGAAGATCGAGTAGCGTCAACGACAGAGTAATAGTCTATTTTTTGGTAGCGCCAGCGACAGACAGAGTAATAGTCTATTTTTTGGTCTAATCTGACTCTTGGAAAGAAAGTATATAACAGAAGCGTTTTGGTATTTCTTGGAACGATAGAATGAGCCAACGATTTTTCCAGCAACAGTATATAATGATTTAAGTATGGAGCACCAAGTGAGAATCGAACTCATTACACAGTCCTAATTGTTCTAGCGAGATAAGCCTGTTAACCGTTACATCATATGGAAGTACCTAATATTGATTTACTAATCGTAGCTTAGATGTGGCACAAGGTCGAAAGTATGGAGCACCAAGTGAGGATCGAACTCGCTACTCAGTCGTAACTGATCTAGTGAGACAATGCTTGATAACCATTGCACAATATATATGTATATATATATATATATATATATATATATATATATATATATATATATATATATATATATATATATATATATATATATATATATATATATATATTGTACAGGGTATTCGGAAAGTCACGATGCACTTTTATTTTTATTAAGAGATATGTTTAAATATAGAATACAGAAGGAGAATATGAATTAAAATTATAAACAATGAACGTTCTTCAGTTGTTAAAACCCTACTGGAGTGAAATAAGAAATATAAAAAATATGATTAGAAAAGTGCACAGTAACGTCCCTAATACCGTGTATATATGAGTTCCACTTGGGATCTGGAGTGAATTATTCAAAGCATGGAGCTTCATTGAGAATGCAACCGTTCATCGTGATAGTGGGTAACCCGTGTCTGATTGGGGATGATGAAATGATGTTTGATTGGTTTTTGAGTTATTGAAAGTTGCAAGACATTTTCTCCTATTGAGCTGTTAAAGCTAGATCACATGCAAGATCAGCTTGAAATTTCGGATCATCTTAATCTTTGGAAATGCAGGAGTCCCCACAGAAGTTCCATTCATGAAGACTTATTGAGAGTGCCACCGTTCATCGTGATTGGAATTAGCTAAACAATACAAACGGAAATCCGTAAGATTCGAAGTCCCTACAGTCGGAAGATCTTTGTTGGAGATCACAGTCTTTATTACTGCGCCGCCAGTAAATGAAAACGAGGCACTTCTGATTTGACTCGCTGAAACTAATGGGTTTGGTAGGTTTCGGCGTAGCCCATTTGGCGTGGCTGATTCGACGTCAGTAAAATAATTCGGTTATTCGGCACAGACGTTTAGGCGTCAAACTATTTCGACGTCACAGTCTTTGACCGGAGGCAACCCCCACCCCACAAAAAAAAAACAAAAAAAAAACGATAAAAGCATTCAATATAACTTCTTATTCATTTAGGGAATTTAAGATCCTTTAAAATCTCTCATGGAATAATGTAAATTAAAAACTTAAATTAAAAATATTGTATTTCAAAAGAAATTAAAAACTTAGAAAATATAATAAT
>CAHIKZ030000129.1:1992500-2005000 GCA_903632075.3 Acanthosepion pharaonis | reverse complement strand
GTATGGGTTTTTATGTATGTATCTAGAGTTATGAAAATGTTTCGTTTTGGTTGTTATTTTTTATTTTTCAATCACGGTCAACACAATGTGACCCTGTACAAATTTATTCTGAGTGTTGGATTTTCCTTTTTTATTATTAAAAGTGAATGAGTCTATTATACTTGGACTTTCTACAATATGTTGCTGGTGGAGTTTAGTAGTTTTTTGTTTGTGTGTGTGTGTGTGTGTGTGTGTGTGTGTGTGTGTGTGTGTGTGTGACTTGAAATGTGCTAGGGTCAGAGCAGTGTAAGTCTTCTTGATAGGCATCTAGTGGTATGTCCAATATAATCAATAATGAATTTTGCTCTTTCGGGAACACAGTTCCTTAAATGAGTATATGCATTCATAAATAATATTGGTTCTCTGTAATTTAGATCTTGCAGGTTTGTTGTCATTGTTGATATATATATATATATATATATATATATATATATATATATATATATATATATATATATTGCTTCTGGCGTGAAACTGAGTAGATATGGACTTCGAGAAAGATCTGAACGAGGGAATGTTCATACTGCCTCATTCAGGTGCAAATTATGTAAGCTTCCTCGTTCATTAAAAGAGTAATCTTGTTAGGCTGTGATGCTCTCTGTAGCCTAGCGGTCCAAGGCTCACCGGATCAAAATGTGGTTACTGTAAGAAAGGAGGGTGTATGTACAAACCCTGCCAGAGGGTACATTTTATTTTTTACAATTTCTTGAGGGCGCCGGTAGCCGGGAGACGTAATATACTCTGTTTCAGATTAAATAAATAACGTTTAAAGTAATAAAATGTCGCATTAAATGTAAATTCTTTAATCTTATATATATATATATATATATATATATATATATATATATATATATATAGAGAGAGAGAGAGAGAGAGAGAGAGAGAAATCAAACAGACACAGACAGAGAGATAATATGAATAAAAAGTTGGTATGCGAAAAATAATGTCTGGCATTGTAGAAGAATACCAATAAATAGAAAGCTAATGAGATATATATTATAATACTGGGATAGATAGATAGATAGATAGATAGATAGATAGATAGATAGATAGATAGATAGATAGATAGATAGAAGGTTTGACAACTTTCAGCATCAGATAGATAGATATGATCAGACTGGGATAGATAGATATGATTAGACTTGGATAGATAGATAGATAGATAGATAGATAGATAGATAGATAGATAGAAGGTTTGACAATATTCAGCATCAGATAGATAGATAGATAGATAGAAGCTTTGACAACATTCAGCATCAGATAGATAGATAGATAGATAGATAGATAGATAGATAAAAAAAAGTTAAAATAAAGAAACTCAACTCATGCTGATGCTTATATTTCGCTTGTGCATGATGTGCTGATCGATATGTACACCAGATGCACCCTAATTATAAACAGGATGAAAAATCCATTAAAAATTTAATACACCGGCACACATCCCTTAACGATCCTAACAAACACATTATATTTGCCGCTTACTATAAAAAGTTCAAGACATCTAATTTAATTATCACCAACAGCACGGGGTCCCAACGATCTCGTCTATGTAAAAATAATGTTTATGCATTCTCATGCCCTCTGGCATATTGCATCTCAAATATTAAGAATAAAAAAGGCGCATTAAATTCTTAAATCAGCTACACATGCACCAACCTCTCTCGTCACATGTTGAAAATGCAATTCATGCGCATATAGACAAGTACATAACGAAAAAAATAAAATACACCCTTGTACAAATGAATTGAAACAACTGTTGTTGTGTATATTTATCTACTAGTGAGTTAGCCCACATGACTTGACTCACTTTATAGTCCACCAATAAAAGGTTAACCAATCAGAAGACGTAGAACATTCAATCCGTCGTGTATAAAGGTGGCCATTTTTGTTTACCCTACCTGAATGTCCAGTTCCAGCTTGTCAGGCGAAGAGAAACAGAAGGACGAACTACGCTCTGCTACTTTTACCAAAATATCCACTGGTAACCTGAACAACGCTTTCATACTGTATTCGAAATATTCACTGCTAACCTCTGGATTCTATACTCGAAGACGACCGTCATCATGAACAACAACACCGACTTTAGTTTCTTTCTTTCTTGATAAGGTCAATTTTAAACCCACTGGAATGACAGGGTGTGATCGATGTTTTCCGAAGATTAGGTCATTTTCAGTCGTGTGCAATAATATGGATCTATTTTCCGGGTGTTTGATGAAATTTCTTTGAACTTAAAAAAATATTGCATCAGATTTTATCACGCCCAAACACTGTTGTCTTTACTGTCGATTAGTTGTCCTACGACCATTTTCTGCGATGTACGTTACTCCAAGAAAGCGTACAAAAATTTGTAACGCTGCACGAACACACTGGCAAGCTTTACCAGTGAGTAAATCAAAGTAATATAGACTGGCCCGGAAACTATCCTGATTTAAATCCAATCGAGAATGAGTGGTCAATCTGCAAGGAATGACTTCGTGGAATGGACATAGGAAGTGCACTGGGTCATTTTTCAGAAGGGAAATACAAAAAAGTAAATAATAACGGAATAATTCGTTTTTGTTTTAATTATTTTTCACGGGGGTGTACAACTATCAACATGAGGCGATAATACCAAAATATTGGCGTCCTGGATAATACGATAAATTACGTCCAACAGCAAGGTCTCTGATCAGGCGGTTTTGATTAGCGTGGAACCACCTTGTAATTGCTGCTGTTCCCAGGTCCATCCTAACCCGGGGTGGTAGCACCTATTACAGTCCTATCTATGGACAAATAGTTAAATCCCAAACTGGGATCAAAACACTATGAAAGTGTAAAAATAGGTTTTCATACCAGAAATACTTTATAAAATGTTATTACCAGCAATAAATTTTTGAAGAAAAATATTACCAGCAATACATTGTTACCAGCAATACATTTTTGAAAAAACTATTACCAGCAATACATTTTTGAAAAAAAATATTACCAGCAATAAAAATTGTCAGCATTAAATAACCCATTGAGGTCGACATGCTGTAAAACAAAACAAAACAAACTAGCAATACATTTTTTGAAAAAAAAATATATTAGCAACAATAAAAATCTTATCGGCATTAAATAACCCACAGTGGTTGATATAACCAATGCAAGGAAAGATTCAAAACCATAGAATCTATTATTATATATAATAAACAGTTTGCATTAAATAAAATAACATTCACCATAGGGGACGGTATCTTGGAGTGTGTATCACATATTTAATAGGTGTATTAAAAAGAAAAAAAAGCATAATATTAATGCATTCTTTGGTGTGGTCTCACTCCCTTTAACCGTTACACATGACGAAAACGTAGACTATTTTAAAGTTTCATCTCTCTCAAAAATACCAGGATGTAGCCAACAAAATCTTGCCTAAAATATAGAAAGCGCATGGTTCTTAATATTGCATGAGACGGTCGAAGTGTTGACTTCTATGTTCACTTTTATATTTACACACGCTCTATCTCTGATATTGAACACTTTATCCCATAAATATAGCACACCTTAAGAGTATATTTCATCATATATATATATATATATATATATATATATATATATATATATATATATGGAAGTGAGAGAGAGACAAAGATTGGGGACTTCATTAATTTCACATAATAATTCATTGAGTCTAGAATAAGAATCCTCAAAAAAATGCAGAAAGCATTGGACGGTCGTTTCTTCCTTTTTGGGACTTATCAGCAGTGCACATCAACTAGCGAAAAAAAATCTTTTTGTCAGAAAGATTCTGTACAAAAACTTATTGTATAGACTAAAATGGGGATTCGAAAAAAGGCACCTAATATTTAATATAGTGATATTTATTTATAATATATGTATTTTTACAGAGAAAAAATCAAACTTTGTTACTTACAATGGGATTTTCAGTGTTTTTGCATTAGAAATATAATTTGTTTTCCATTTTTTTTAAACATTTTTACTTTAACCGGTTTCGCTTAGCTTTACAAAAAGTTTTTAACTGTTTCTATCTCCACGTGTTGACGCTTATGTTTTGTACCAATGAAGAAAAAAAGAAAATCAAGGGGAATAACTGGCTATAATCATGTTTATTGCAAGAGGAATTTGGTAGAATCAATATATGTAATGAATTAAGTATGGGTTTGAACTTGTTGATGAAAAATGCTTCCTTATTTATCCGCCTTTGTTCAGTAGTTCTGTAATCACACTGGTAGAACGGAAAGACACTAAAATTTGGCAGATTTTGTCCTCCACATTCATCTATATGTTGGCTAAGGGGTATTTTTCTAGTGTGGGGGTCTTTAATTTGTTGGCGATGAACAGTCATTCTTTTTCAGAGTGACTGCCCCGTTTGGTAACCTTTGCATGTAATTATGTATATTAAATTTATATATATATATATATATATATATATATATATATATATTATATTTGTTAGAACTAAAACATATATATATATATATATATATATATATATATATATATTTAACATCTGATTTTTCGGAGTGACTGGCACGTTTGACCAATGCAATGTTCGTGGCAACCTTTGCATGTTATGTATATTATATATATATATATATATATATATATATATATATATATATATATATATATATATATTTAGAACTAAAAAATATATATATATATATATATATATACACACATATATATATATATATATATATATATATATATATATATATATATATATATATTCCCAGTTTAAATAATTCTCTTTCCCTCCCTGTAACACTTTTGCGTCTTAGTGGTATTATCGCCTTGCTTGGCGTGAAATGACTAAACACACACACACACACACAGACATACACACACACACAGACATACACACACACACACACACACACACACACACATATATATATATATATATATATATATATAGTACCAATACTTTCAAATATTTATAAATACATTTATGTACGTGCATTTTAGTACTAATACTTTTAAATCTCAAATCCTGGATCATTATTCTAGTTTTCGAATAATGAAAAAACTATGACAATTTGCTGTGACTGTCTTCGAATTTTTAAATGAATCATTGTTAATTATAACTAATTTTTGACTTGTATTTCTTTTATTTTATTTTGTTGCTTTGTCGGAGTCTGATTTTTGTTTTTATTTTGTCTTTTTGTTTGTTTTTTTTTGGGGGGGGGTTCATGCGATTTAAAATGAAGAAACGAGAACCTACAATCAGCCATAGAGTTGCATAAGTATTTATTTCATCACCGTAATTAAAATACTTCCAAAAATAAAGTAGCCGTTATAGAAATATAGGATGCGACGAAAATTAGTTAATTTAATGACTACTTAACTGGATTTTGAAAAAAAAATTAGTTAAAGTTAATGAAAAAATACATTTATTTACAGCGAGTATTTCTTACCTGGTAACCTATCTGAAAGCTCAAGTGGATATCAAGTCAGCTCCTCTTACCAATAGAGGCAAACATACTTCAATTTACTAGCGTCTCATGAGACTGCTGAAGTATGGATGATCAGAAATATTATAACCTGATATTATTCACTACGGCTAAAATATATTTTCAGCATTAAAACGCCATCATAAGACGGGCAACACCGTAGTGTATATATAAATGAAATCGACATTAATTTTCTGCATAATGGTTTTAAAAAAATAGTAAGTACAAGCCCAATAAATTATAATCGGAATGCATTCACCTTTTTTCTTTCTTTCTTTCTTTCTTTCTTTTTTTTTTTTTTTTTTTCGAAAACCAGAACGTGTCTTCCATTTGAAGATTCATCCCGTGGAGAATGCTCTGTTTACAGATGTTTGACGCCGTGCAATATTTCGCGCTGAAGTAAGTTGTTGCCTTCGCGTGCCAGGGAAATTAGCCTTTTCTGAAACAGTTGCAGAAGAATCTTTCTTTTAGAATTTGGAAAATGGCTCCTGTGAGGATCATGGGATTGCTGGAAAAACATTGGCAAAGCCAACATTGAAGCTCAGTTTTATGAAAAAAAAAAAAAAAAAAAAAAACACGTTCTCGTCAAAGGAATTAATCAAAACGGAAATGACCGATCAAAAAGTGTTACTATTTATAAGGTTAGAAGACTACTACACAAAACCAAATAAAGTGGAGATTAAGAAAGATCATGTTGCTCCTGATTTGACAATAAATATCCTGCCGATGTTTTATACCTGCCCTCGAACACCGACCTATAGCTACAGATCACGGATACCCAAACATTCAAGAGAGAAAGTAGACACAACATGCGTTATTATTAACTTTATCAATTACGATTTCTGTGAAGATTAAACGTGGAGTATATACGGCAGCACAGCAAGAAATGGCAAAAATTTCTATATGATGGTCATTCGCTTTATACCAGGAATCATTGATCTTGAATTTTTGGACCGACTTGACTCAATCAATCAATGCTCATGAAGGCACAAGACCAATAGATTGACCACGTCATCTGCATCGAATAACTTTGCTGTTGTAAGTGGTAGAAGACATCAAGGTTGACCAAAGAAATAGTACAAAGATTCAATCGATTTCTGATGTAAGATTTGACAAAAGGTGTGAGAGGGGTATAGGTCCGACCGATCGCATTGGCTTGTTATTGTCTAATACGACTCTGCAAATTCGAATCTCAGCATGAAAAAAAAAAACTCTCTATTTTTAGGCGTTGATCCCATCCAGCGACTTGCAGGGTTGTTACTACTCCAGGCTCTGCACGTCTAGGGTTGAGTTGCGGTGTCACCTTCAGATCCACTGATGAACTGCAAAACAAAAAAAAATTGGACAAAAATGAGTAATTAAGAAACTGCACAGGAAGAACAATTTGTACCATGATAAAATTCTTCTCAGAGTCATGGTTTACATATGACGTCTTCTTCTTCTTCTTCTTCTTCTTCTTCTTCTTCTTCTTCTTCTTCTATTCCTCCTTCTTTTTCTTCCCCGCCTCCTACTTCTTTTTCTTCCCCTCCTTATTCTTCCCGTCCTTCTTCTTCTTCTTCTTCTTCTTCTTCTTCTTCTTCTTCTATTCCCCTTTCTTCATTTTCTTCCCCCCCTCCTACTTCTTTTTCTTCCCCTACTTATTCTTCCCGTCCTCCTCGTTCTTCTTCTTCTTCTTCTTCTTCTTCTTCTTCTTCTTCTTCTTCTTCTTCTATTCCCCCTTCTTTTTCTTCTCCTCCTCCTACTTCTTTTTCTTCCCCTCCTTATTCTTCCCGTCCTTCTTCTTCTTCTTCTTCTTCTTCTTCTTCTTCTTCTTCTTCTTCTTCTTCTATTCCCCCTTCTTCATTTTCTTCTCCTCCTACTACTTCTTTTTCTTCCCCTATTTATTCTTCCCGTCCTCCTCCTCCTCCTTCTTCTTCTTCTTCTTCTTCTTCTTCTGTGTGCCGTGTCCCATCAAGACTTAGGCGATCATGGCTCGCCAAAATTTCCTGTCCTTTGTAGCTCTTAATAAATTGCCTTTTTTCTTATTTCTCCTAAATCCTGCCTCGGCTTCAATTTGCTTATTCTCTCTCCGTCCGTTATGCGTTGCTTTCCTCTGTTTCTCGTGTCTCTAATCTGACCTGTGAGTATCATATTTTCCAAACACTCTTTCCTCATTAGGTGCCCGAGAAATTTCAACTGTCTCTTTTTGACGGTAAGCATAAGTTTGCTTTTTGTTTCCATTTTCAGTGAAACTTCATTGTTGCGCATATATTGAGTTGATGGTATCATCAGCATCCTTCTGCAGAAAAATTTTACTGTTGCTTCAAGTCTCTACGTCATCTTTGACGAGACTGTCCAGCATTCACTGCCAGACAGGAGGATAGATATCACGTTACAGGTCAGTATTCTTCTTTTTTTTTATTTCCAAATATGTTTTTTTTTTTTGTTTTATTACTCTGCTTAGCGTTTGGAAAGCATCTTTGGCAATCCTAATGCGCCTTCGGATTTCGGTGACCCATTTTCTGTCCACTGTTAAAACATTTCTCAGATATTTAAATATATGTACATATTTGATTTTGGAGTCTCCGTTTGATAATTTGCATTTGGCGTCCATCTATTGGCTAATAATCATGCATTCTGCCTTTTTGCAGTTGATGTTTAGTCATTTCTTCACACTTTCCTTAACTACCTGTTGTAGGTGTTTTTGTAGCTTTCTTTCTGTGTCTGTGCTGTAGCCTGTTAGGGACGAGAAAGAAAGAACACGGAAAGGAAAAGGTAGGATGGACAAATGTATTGAAATAACAGATATATACAACGTAAGAATGTTATTAATCAGCAGATAGAAGTGTCCGTTCAAACTGCTAGGTTACACTGTGTCTCGACTGTCAATATTAAACATTCCTCCCTATGAGAGATATATTTGGCACATGACCGTGGGTCATCCGAGCCTGTAGGCTCGGCCAAAAAATCCCCGTAGAACCCGCATAAACGGGTTCGGTTCCGCCTACCTCCCCGAACAAAACTCTGCCCTTCGGTACAGCCTCGTCCGGGTTCCTCTCTGCTCAAGGAGGAGAGTTCGATAGACATGGAAGAACAGTAAATCAATGTTCCCCCTGCGTCTCCACTATCAGTATTTTTGTTGAAAGGTTTTTCTTCCTCCGTATGAGTTCGAATCCCTCGTCGCCAAGTTGTTATGTAGTGGTTTCACAGTGGAGGCTTGTATTTGTACTAAGTCGGTCCTAAAATAGGTTCGACGTACAAAACGTTAGGAACTTGATATAACAGGTAATGACGCAGTAATCTAGTTGTGGTGGCTGATACTTTAATATCCGACTAACGTCGTCCGACATCGATTGACTGACCAACTCACTGACAACTGCCTTGTTACTCTTACTACTCCTACTTATTATAGGTGGGAGAGTCTATTAACTATAGAATAAGTGTGTTCCGCTATAACAATTTTAGAACCACCGCCCCACGAGAGATATATGTGGCACAAGACCGAGTTTAACGTGGGTCATCCGACCCCGAAGGCTCAGCCAAAAAGTCCCCGTAGAACCCTCATAAACGGGTTTGGGTCTTTCTAGGTCCCCGGATGAAACTCTGCCTTTCGGCACAGCCTCATCCGGGTTCCTCTCTACCTAAGGCAGAGAGTTCGACAGGAAGGACAGTAAATCAATGTTCCCCGCATCTCGACTGTCAGTAATTAACAGCCCCCCACCACGAGAGATATATGTGGCACAAGGCCGAGTTTAAACGTGGGTCATCCGAGCCCGTAGGCACGGCCAAAATATCCCCGTAGAACCCGTACAAATGGGTTTGGGTCCATCTACCTCCCCGGACAATACTCTGCACACCCTCGTCCGGGTTCCTCTCTGCCCAAGGCAGGAGCTGCGAACAGTCACAGAACAGCGTCTTGACTGTCTCCCAGGAAGTATCGCAGGTTGGTATTTAGAAGAGTTCATTCCCATGTAGGTAGATCTCCATAACAGTCTGCTATCAACACTGTGTCATCTGCATATATTATGTTCTAAACATTGTGTTCGTCAATAAAGAATCCTTGTCGGACTTCTTATTCTCTCATAATCATCTTGATGTATAGGTTGAATAAGACATCACGAGTTTTATAACCCATTAGAGTCATAAGGGCACCACATCCACTTCCGCTTCCTTATGCAGTGTAGCCTGAGAGAGCCTTTCTCTCTTCAGTATGCTTGTGAATTCAGTTTTTTTTTTCTTCTCCCCGACTGGTTACCAACTCAAGGTAAGAGTGTTCATTCTGTCATATTATTTAACCCGTAGCTGGAGGGAGATGGTTTCATGCCTTTTCCAACAGGATCAAGATCAAGAATTGAACACAGCATGACGAATTTACTATCTGCGCTTACTGAAGTAAGACAATGAAAAAACACTTGAGACCTGCTGAACGGTGAGCTGTCCTAACAGACTACACTTCTCCTATTGCGATATAATAAACAGAGTCATGGCTATCCACGCCAAAACTGATTCTTAATTTTTTATTTATTTATTTATTCTTTGGAAGACCCTAGAGACATGTACTGTTTCAGTTTACGATATGGATGTCCAGCACTGACCTTTTACAGTTTCTTTTCTTTCTTTTTTTTTTTTTTTTTTCATTTTTAGTTCGCAATTTTAAATGCTAGTCCATCCTGGGTATGACGATAAACTACATCCGCGTCTTGGGTAAGACGATAAAGTACATCCAACAGCAAGGCCTCTGACCAGAATGTTTTGAGGAGCGTGGAACCATCTTGTAATTGCTGCTGTTTCCAGGTCCACCCTGACTCGGCGTGGTAGCAGCTGTTAGGGTCACAGCTATGGGCAAATGGTTAACCCCCAAACTGGGGCCAAAATACTATGAATGTGTAAAAATAGATTTTTAATACGAGAAAATCTATTATTACCAGCAATGATTTTTCGAAGGAAAAATTATTACCAGCAATACTTAAAAAAATATATTACGAGAAATAGATTTTTGAAGAAAAAAATATTACCAGATATAGACTTTTGAAGGAAAAATATTACCAGAAATAAATTTTTGAAGAAAAAAATATTACTAGCAATACATTTTTGGAGAAAAAAAAATTAACAGCAATAAAAATTTTGTCGGCATTAAATAACCAATTTAGGTTGATATGCCGTAAAACAAAATAAACTAAATGCTAGTATTCATATTTTGTGAAAGCCTAACAGCTAAACATCTTCTGTACATAAACCCTGTATACACCCAGTGGAATACAGAGCCACGGGTTCATCACGCTAGGCGTTTCTGCTGTGGTTATTACGCTTAGAGATGCTTGCAAAGGTTTCAGGATACAGAGTTAACCTTTTCGCCTAGACTTGTTAACAAGTAAATCTAGAGAGCCTCTTCAACCGCTTTCAGTGCTATACTCACTGGGCTATGATCTATTTCCCTTCCAGCTTATCGACACCAACTAATCAAGAAACAAGCGATACTATACACTGGTGGATCTATTTTATTCACCCGACGGGAGAAAATGGAGGTTGCTTTAGTGCGAGTACTGATTTGTCTTACTGCACTTTTAAAGTAAAACAAAAATAGAAATGGACAAGAAAAATAAAAGTCAGTATTTATTTTGCTTTCTCTCTTTACTTTTTTCCCAGACTTTTGGTTTGTATTCTGAGAGTTGATAATAAACTTGAAGTAAAGGAAAAAACACCCTGTATATCTGACCCATGTCGACAACGTAGAAACCAACGGAATAGAAATTAAAGTGAAATGTTACTGGTCATTAACTTTCAAATTCCTTTCTTTTATTTCTTATATATGAAGTTCTACCTCAATAGTAAGTACTGCCTTTCACGGAAGATCAAGTGACAACAATCTTCTTTCATATCCCAGCAATGTCAGTATTCAAGATAAATTCACACGCTATTTTATAAGACCCTCGCTGAAAGTTAACGTCTATAATTTTAATTACGGATGCCTAAGAAGAAAAAAAAATTGGGCATCGTCTGTGAGAAAAAGAGAACCATGATGCAATTCACTCCGCCAGAAATTTGGAAACGGCATGCTGTACTGCTTGGCATTCGCACCGGAAGCTCCAATACGAATACTTCAGATTATTTGGGTGTCAATCTGATTACAGTACAGAGGATTCGGAAAGAGTTGGATGAGTCTAATGGTGAATACGAAGGTACGGTAGCTCAGAAAACTCACTCTGATCGTTCTGATTAGAAAAGAACTCCCGAATTTGTTGGTAAGAGCCTCAGACTCAACACGGAGGCTTACACCAAGTGCCTTGAGGAGGTAGTGCTACACTGGGTCAAGAGGGTGGCTTTTGAAAGACATTGTTGTAGTATGTGAATATTTATGACCATTTGTAAATGTCTGTTTATTAACATGACCACACAATTTACATTTGACGTAAAATACCACAAAATATGAAAGACAAGAAGGAACAAAAACGGTTTTTATAACAACAGCATTTATATTTATTTTTGTGTAATGGTGTACATGCGTAGAGGTTACTAATTTGTTGGTGTTATGTCCCTTTGACTGAATTAAAGTTTTACTAATAAAATTGAAACATTTTTATCTGAGCTCACAAAAGTAGAATGAATTATAAAGCTGAGAAATGCTGAATAAACTGTAGCTTTAGAAAAGTATTTCAAAGAGAAAAGTTCTTGTTGCTTGTTTGGAAATGTTTCGTATGTTTGTAATGTGGTTTGGAAAATTTCGTACGTACGTACATGCGCGAATATATTTTTAACGTCTGACCGCCCATGGTCGAGACGGGATTCTTTAAGGTTACATCTTCGCCGGAAAAGAGGAGAGAAGAGAAAAAAGAGAAGAAGAATGAGCAAGCTTGTGTCTGCTGTTTATAATTAATGTAATCACGTGACAGGCTCCCAGGAAAATGGCGGGAAAACTTGACTTGGTCACGCGCTGGAAAAAATATTTGTACGTGGGAGAAATTGCAACGCCCACTTGCGCGTTTATCGACCAATTAGAAGCTGATATTTACTGAAAATCTGTATGAAGCTGGGTAAGCTTTTGATCCA
>CAHIKZ030000129.1:1977500-1987500 GCA_903632075.3 Acanthosepion pharaonis | reverse complement strand
CAGAGCGTAGTTCGTCCTTCTGGTTCTCTTCGCCTGACAAGCTGGACTGGGCATTCGGGTAGAGTGAACAAAAATGGCCGCCTTTATACACGATGGATTGAATGTTCTACGTCTTCTGATTGGTTAACCTTCTATTGGCGGACTATAAAGTGAGTTAAGTCATTTGAGCCAACTCACTAGTTACATGTATATACACAAAAAACTGCAACATTTGATTATTTTAATATTTTTCCCAAATAAATCAAGCTTACCTAGTAGTTCAAATAGTTCTTTGTTGCGTACTTTATTAAACGCTTTTTCAAAATCTATAAAACATCGGTATACAATCTTTTGCATTTGTAAAGCTTTTTCTGTCATCATTCTGAATATAAATATCGTATTTTTTGCTGGAGTGTCTTTAACGAAAGCGCACAGTTCTTGTCCTATTTCTGGCCTCATCCTGCTTTCTTTGTTTTTATGTGCCACGGACACAAGCGATCATGGCTCTCCATTTCATCCTATCTCTTGTAACTCACAATAAGTTTCGTCTCTCTATCACCTCCGCCAAACCACTTTCTGTCATCCACTTGCTCAAGCGCGCCAGGTATGTCATGTGTTGCTTTCCTTTGTCTCTCTTTTCATCTATTCGAACTGTGAGTATCAGATTCTTCAGGCCCTCTTTTCTCGTTATGTATCCCAGAAATTTTATCTGCCTCTTCCTGATGTTAAGTATAAGCTTCCTCTTTGTTTGCATCCTCTCCAAAACCTCGTCGTTGCTCACACGCTCGGTCCATGATATACTTAGCATCCTTCTGTAGAATCACATCTCCGTCGCCTCGAGTCTCTTCTTCATCTTTGAGGAAATCGTCCAACATTCGCTGCCATAAAGAAGGAGAGATGTCACGTAGCAGCTCAGTACTTTTTTCTTTGTTACCAAAGTAATCCTCCTGTCTTGCAATCCTCTGCTCAGCTTTTGGAATGCACCGTGGGCATCACAATACGTCTTCGGATCTCAGCATTGTACTTACCGTCCTCCGTCAAAACACTTCCTTGATTTTAGTGTCCCCGACCTGACAGAATTCGGATAAGTTTTATTATGTGGCTTTTTATCCGTTAGAGTCCACATACGTTTGTACCTGATTTCTTAGGCAGGTCTATAAAATGGATTTACTTAGATCTTCCGGTATATCACCGCTGTCGTATACTTTTATGATATTGTCTGTAATTCTACCAATGCGGGAATCGTCTAAAGCTGTCAGCATTTCTATTACAATTTCATATGGCCATCCTGCTTTGTTCTTGTTCAATTTGGCAAATGCTGATTTCACTTCGGACATTAATATTTCTGCTTCTTACATATTTTTGCCTACTGCGGGTTTTACTCTTTGTCATTAAATAACGACAAGGTTTGACATGCCGTTAAATTAACCGATCTATTTTTCAACTCCTACACAGTTAAATTCTAAATAGTTATTTTTGTTACTTTTCTCCATCATTACTATGCCCATGAGCCACTCAAGGTAGAGATTTGAACTATGAGGTTGCTATAAGGCGTAAGTGGAGTAGATAAGAAGTATAGTTTATGAGCATATAGTTTCAGTTTATGAGGATATATTTTCATACCAAAGATCGTTTGTAGTATGTCAGTGATATTTTTCAAGATATATGGCAAAGAAACAGATAGCTTCTTAAACATCAAATATATATTAGCTTAAAAGCCGCTCTATTGGGCTGCATTTACGATAGTTCCTGCGGAGGACTCTTCATTGGACATTCATCACAATAGGTAGGGAGAAGTAGATGCGAGAGGCAACAATAAACTACAGAAGAACTCAAAATTGATCGCTGCATTTAAGTATTGCATTAATATTTAAGTTTACCTTTTAAAAGTTCAGCGATAATTCTTCTGTCGTCACTTAATTTAAAGAAAGTTTGATGTACGTAGGTCCTTCCTTTCCGTACAAACGATTATTTTTTTTTATTTCATGGGGGTAAATTTCGCTGGATTTCGCAATTAATTTCGATTTTACCCAAATTTATTTCCAAATTATAAAAATTGTTATCGTATAAAAGAAAAATCGTTGCAAAAAATCTTGTAAAAAAATCGCCATAAACAATCGCTGTAATTAAAACTTGGGAATCCCAAATCTTCAGGATTTCGGGTCCGGATCCAGGCAGGAATGTTTTCAATTTGCTCACGGACTCGGCCTGATTTCAAAATGGTATGATATGTTCGGCTGCAGTCTCTAGGAGTAAAATTTAAAAAGTGTGACACACTGACATTCGCATTTATCATAATAGCAGGGTCAATTTGTCAAGAAGATGATTTCTTGATAGTATAAGCCTGGCCAGCTGATTTTAACGCACACGTAATGCCTGAAAACCATGCCAAGTTGTGATGAAAATTCGTAAGCCGTCGATTGCTGTGCTAGTACGATGTCACAAGCCATCGTGACCGAGGGTGTGAGCGTACTAGACTTGTTCTAATACTAATCACGCCAGTTCATCCGCTTTCTCCTAGTACCTCTCACTAAGGTATGCTCAACATTGTTTCAATGTAAACCACAGTTTGGCTCTGTGAGGTCTGCCATAAGGGTTAGCTCGCCACCTGAGCAAACGACCGTACACGGAAACGAGCACCCATTATTATTGTTCACTTTTGAGAAAGAAAGATCGACTTTTACACAAGTTTTCTCGAGAGAAAATACATTTGCACGGGTATGATTAAAATATAATATTATATTGTATATACATTGATTCTATCATGATTCCCCATTGAGTATACGAGGGGTTTCCAGACCACGGCCTGCGGGCCGGATCCGGCCCCCGACGTCAGTTCCTCCTGCTGGCCACTTCACTGTGCTTCAAATGAGCTAAATTGTAATTATTTACATGGAATTATCAATAGATTGTAGTAAAACTATGTAGAAAAAAAAGTAAAAATGTAAGTAAAATGCCAAAATTTGGCCAATCTGATTTTTGGATCTGACAGTAATATAAGATTTAGGAAAATCAGTGAAATAAAAAATTCGGCATCTTTTGATATCCGAGCACTGTTTTTTTGTGTAAGTACCTGTAATAAAGTTTCTAAGAAAAGCGATTGCGAGCCTGTTGCAGCAAATATGTTTTAACTTGCATTACCGTGTCTAAACCGGTTTTAAGAGTGCTGTCTATAAAAAAGGACTGGCTTCAGTGAATTATGTCATATATTTTGCCCGAAATTATTATAAAATCTAAAGTATGTAAAGTCAGTAGATGTAACGAGGTTGACTGATTAGAAAGCATCTCCCTTGTGTTGTATGCAGCAATACCAAAACAAATATTAATTATATCTTAAAAGGTAAACACCAGTTTTAAAAATCTCACTAACCTTTTGTGCTGCTTAGTTTGTGAGATTTGGATATGTGCGCACTAGGTGTGATATAACTATTTTATTGCTATTGTCACCTTCTTAGATAATTTTTTACTAAATAATTATGTTTGTCGTTTTTATTTTGTATGCATTCAGGGTATTAAGCAAAATGATTATCCGACCGGTGCTCGTCATTCTCTCAGTTATCTGGCCCTCTGTAAAAAAAAAGTTTGATAACCCCTGGATTATACCATAACTATGTAATGAGTATATTTAATATAGTATGATCATTGACTATATAATGTCATTACGACTGAGTCATGATTGTCTGTATAAGGCATGGGACCATCGTTTCCATTCCGTAAAAATCTCTTTGCTAACTAAAAACATGCACCACAGGGGTATTTAAGGTAATTTGATGTTGCTGTCACTACTGCTGCTGCTGCTGCTGATGATGATGATGATGATGATGATGATGATGACAGACTATTATTCACTAACTTACTGTTGCTGTGTAAATTTTCGTCGGACGGAGTTGCTCGTCAACCGGTTTTGGATTAAGCACTTGAGTAAAGGATAGCGGCTCGGTTTGAGGAATCGGAGACCTGAGTTCGAATTTCACTCGAATCCAGTACATTCACTTATGTGCTAATACTCTTCGAAAAGGTATGGATCTTCTTCTCTCCTCCTCCTCCTCCTCCTCCTCCCCACCACCAGCTATGGGTAAATAGCAGAACAGACCAGATTCTATAGCTTTGGATGGCAAATGGTCTACCGCAGAAAGAAATGGCAACAAACTGCGGAAAAAATCAGCCTCGTCAGTTATGTATTGAAAGATACATGATTGCCTAAGCGTGTCTCACGCATGACACGTAACTGATTAACTATCCTTCCCATAGACTGGTTGCCAATCAAGACTGAAGAACCCAGTTTGGCCTACTATTTAATCCATACTTATCTTTGCTGAAATTATTTTAGTGTGTCATAAGGTTGGAATACCCAATGAGGATCGAACTCACTACAATATTAATAGCCATGTGACAAATTGATTGATATTGATTATATCTCATGATTCATTTTTACTAGATGCAAGATAATAATAATGTTTGAAAGAATTACTATTTATCATATAATCGATTGGCCTCCATCTGTGGTGGAGTATGCATGTTATTCTTATCCTTTTTTTATTAATTTGAAATCTTATGCTATCCGCCTTCGTAAATTCATACATTCTTTAAAAAAAAGTTTCTGAGCATTAAGATGAGTAACTAAATATCCCTTAAGCAAAAATAAGCAAATATACATTGCAAATTCGTATAAAAAGGTCCGAGAAGAGAGAAAGGAGTCGAAAAAAAGAAGAGGTTTTAGTTCATGTTTTTATTAACGGTGGGAAAAAAAACTGAAGGCTTGTGTTTATTGTAGTATTGAAGCAACGAAGTGCGAAAGATATCGACAGGATAAAACGCAAAAATAAAAGTAAGGAAAACCAAAAATGTGGTAAGAAAAGAGTTAGAAAAGAAAGATGGAAAACGAAACAGAAAAACTAAGAAAAAAATGAAGGAAGGAAGGAAGGAAGGAAGGAAGGAAGAGGTAAAAGTCGGACAATCAAAGAAAGAAAGAACAAAGGAAGCAAAACAGGAAGGAAGACGGTCAATCTAAGAAAGAAAGCAAGCAAGAAAGAAAAAAAAAAGAAAGCAAGAAAGAAATAAAGCCAAAGAAATAAAGAATGAAAAAAAGAAAACTGAGTAATCAAAGAAAGAAGGAAGCACGCTCAACCTAAGAAAGTTAATCAATAAGAGAAAGAAAAAGAAAGAAATCGACACACAAGAAGAAAGAAAGAAAGAAAGAATGAATGAATGAAAAATAGAAAAAGGAAACATGGTCAACCTAAGCAAATAAGAGAAAAACAAATAAAGAAATAAAGGCATTAGGAGAAAGAAAGAAAGAAAGAAAGAAAGAAAGAAAGAAAGATTTAAATCTGTGATATGAAAAAGAAGTAAAGAAGGGACCAAAAAGAAAGAAAAAATGAATGAATGAATGAATGAATGAATGGTGATTTTCTAAGCGTAGTTTATATTTGACACAAGACCCACGTATGGGGCACCCAATGATGATCGAATTCGCTATTCATTTGTCATGAATAAAAAAAGAAAGAAAGAAAGAAAGAAGAGGAATTATAAAGCAGAAGGAGCGTTGGTCAAACTAAGAAATAAAAAAAACGAAAAAGAGTAAAACGACAAAAAATAAAGGCACTAGAAGAAAGAAAGAAAGAAAGAAAGAAAGAAAGAAAGAAAGAAAGAGAAGAGAAGAGAAGAGCAATCGAAAGAGGTGGAAGAACGGTCAATCTCCGAAAGCAAGCAGGCAAGAAAAAAAAAGATGAAAGATAGAAGAAAAAAGGCGACAAATTATACCAATCAAAGAAAGAAAGAAAGAAAGAAAGGAAGAATAATAAAAGAATAAAAGAAATAAAAAAAAAAGGCTAAAAACCTAGTTACGACGCGTGACAGTGAAGAGGTTGAACATCAGAAGTTCTGGGTCCCACTTTATGTTCGGCTTGTTGCACAACACGAAACACGAGGCACAGACATGGCTTGCCAATTCGATGCGAGCTGACTGAATAAACAAGGTCTCATTCACAAGGAGAAAGATGAGCGATCAAGCAATGTTTGGACACAACAAAACATAAAATAAAGTCGAAAAGAAAGAGAAAAAAAAAAACCCAAAAAACAACCCAACCATCGGCCGGCTAAAATATTAGTTGTCCCAACCATATCGAATTTTTCCTTAGATATTGCAAGTTTTTGACTTTTGGAGGTCAAATACTAAGCGCAAAGTGGTGGAAAGAATTTCCGAAATCTTCAAGGTAGGGTAGGAATGGTAAATTTAACCATGCTTTTGTTGTTGTTGTTTTCTACTTGTATTTTTTTTTTAAAATTAATTATGCACAGAATTTGAATGGCCATGATTTATTTCAATTAAACCGGTTAAGGGCGAACACGGTTGATTATTAATTATTTTAAGACCTATACTCGGGCGGTGTGAAAAAAACCCAGATAATACAATCTGGCCAGTAGTACCCTAAAGATCCGTTAGGCGAAATATTGTTAGGTTTATATATATATATATATATATATATATATATATATATATTATAACATAAATATGTTATAAAATCACTACAAAAATGGCCATTTTGTATCAACACCTTTGGGGTCTTATCAAGTGATGATGTTGAATGTAGATTGTAGAATAAATGTTTTAAAAGGTCCAAAGCAACTAACCACTCCTCGTAAGGGAAAACGCTATTACATGACCTGAAATGACCATATATATATATATATATATATATATATATATATATATATATATATATATATATATATATAGGTAATAATCCGTTGGTATGTAATCCAAGTGAATCCTAATAATGTAAAATATTAAAACTTATCCACAAAAAGGGCTCAATGTATTTATTGTAACAGAGCATATAAATTACATAGAATAGAAATCAAAATTTACCTCATTCGAATAGCTATTTCAACCAACAAGTCCTATGTTGTCATTTCAATTCAGAAGTTTGAAAGAATAAAATATGAACTTAAAATTTATACAAAAAAAAATATATATATATATATATATATATATATATATATATATATATATATATATATATATATATATAGTAAAGGAAACAAGGGCTCAATATACTTCAAACATTTTGGAAGACTCTATTTTTCAAATTGTAAGTAAAGTGGGCCTCTTCATCAAGATATTTTTCTAGAAAACTCATACCTGTTTAGTTTCGTAAACAAAGCTATTGCTAATGAATTTACGGATTTATTTTTAATCCGATATTTTTATTTCTTCAAACGTTATTATAAGTGGATATATGTATTTTTAAAATACGAGTATTTGATATGGATTTATGAGAAAAATATCTTGGTGAAGCCATGTTCTTTCCTTAAATGAGAAAATTATTTCCGTGCTGCACTGTCACGCTTTTCGAAGCCGAACGGTAAAGCACACAGAAATTAAACAGTAATTTGTCCCATGAAAGAGGTCACAGGTTCGACTCCTGACGGTGAACGCATATAATTATTAAGAATTCTTGATAGACGTAATACAGTTTTTAACATAAAAAGGGGCGTCTATTTCAAATACGATTATCCAGTAAATGATATCATTTGGAGTAATAAAAGTGTCTGATTAAAAATAAGAGAGAGAGAGAGAAAGTTTTACAGCCACATCACATTGAAAAGATTACCGAAGTTAAGCACCTTCGAGCCTGGACATTACCTAGTTGGGCAACCGCTTGGGATAACTAGGCGCTCTAATTTTGAATGGTGGAATAGATAATGGCTCAGATAATATGTGAGACGAGTTCCAATTCCCGTTGGGTTCGATATATTCCCTTATGCGCAAATACCCTTGGGAAATGTATGAATCCACGTCTTCTCCCCCCACTAGATATGGGTTAATTAGTGAGACTTGTATCACTAAACCATTATCACCTCAAAAAGAAATTCTTACAATCTAAAATATTTTCTGGCTTTAAATAATCTGCAAAGGGTTGATAAACCACAGAAAACGAACTAATCAATCAAGAGTGACCTTCGAACCTGCGTTTCCATTTGTAGAGAAAAACGTAGTCTGTTTCGGCATATTTAAGACCTCTCGGTCAGAGAGGACTTAACAGCCCAGCAAGTTTCACTTATTCTTTTAAAGAATACAGTTCCTCTCGTTCAAATCTTTGAAAGCCCATGTCCGAAACATAAAATATCTGAAAAATTAATGGGTCTTAATATTTTTAATCCGATATTATTTCTCATTATTTAATATCATTTTTACCCCTTAAGATATCATCGGGTCATTGATAACCCTTTTTTATGAGTTCTCTCTGTATAGGCCACTGAGAACACATGGGAAATAACGAAAATAGTTTCCGGTTTCGTGACAGTCTTTTGTTTAGAGCTAAAAAGTTTGAGATTTAGTTTCTTGCCGTTGAGATTTTTTTTATTTTATTTATTTATTGTTATCTTATTTCTATGCATTTTCGCTATTGTAGCTAGACTTTTTGAATTTAAGTGCATTACCAGACTGGCGTCGAGATCTCATCAATTTACAGTTGAGCTGGCTAGATGTAGCAATAAGTTCTTTGCTAACAGTTTCTTTTCTCGCACTTCTCGCTTATGGAACCCCCTTCTGGATCCCTGCTTTCCAGCCAAGTTTAATCTGCAAAAAATTAAATGCAATATCAATCGCTATCTTCTGTATTGCTAATTACTGTTTTCTCTTTCCACTCACTATTATTGTTTCTGTTCCTAATTCTTCCACACACGCTAACCGTTTTTATTATGCGTTTCACCCCAAGCAAGACGGAAAGCCACTACAACACAAGGGGATACAGCGAGTGGGAGCGAGAACAAAGAAGAGTGATAGAGGAAAGGATGAAGAGACGGATAGGGGATAGATCAAGACATCTGGAGACGTCGATTGACATTACATTTGAATAGTTGGAGATTATAGCTATCAGGGAAACAGGAAAAGGGGAGGGAGTTCCACAGGCGAGAAGTGCGAGACATGAAGCTACTAGAGTAGAAGAAACGGCTACATTTAACAGTTTCGACAGTGAAAGGGTGAGAGCGAGATGCCAGCCTAGTTGAACGCTTAAATTCATGGAGTCTGGGAACCAGCGAAAGCAGCTCATCGGAACAGTTACCATGAAAGTATTTGTAAAAGGGAGACGGCGGCACGTCTGTGAGAGAGCGACTGCAGAAGAGATGCCAGATCCGGGCCAATGACATTGAATATCCGTCTCTGGATTTTATCAAGGACCTTGAGACAAACATAAGGGGCACCAGACCATATATGGCAGCAATACTCCATGCAAGGGCGTATGGTTGATTTGTAGATTTGAAGGATCGACTCCGGCGAGAAAAATTTCCTGGCGCGGCACAGGGAGCCAACTTTCCTTGCGGTGGACGAATATTATTGACACAGTGTATTCGTTCCATCTCAGGTCAGCGGACAATGTGAGACCGAGCAGTCGCAAAGGGGTGCTTTCGTTTAGTTGAGCGTCAGACATTCTAATGGGAGACAGGGATGGTTCTCTCTGGTGATTAATAGAGAACAGTTTTGTTTTTGAGGCATTAAAGTTAACCAGCCAATTCCTGCTCCAGTCCACAACCTATTAGAGGTCCTTTTCGAGACAAATTGAATTTACTGTCTTGCATGGCGTGATACCAATTTAAAAAAAAGTCATAGCGGAGGATTATCTTAATTTCGACTTTTCGGTGAGTTTGATAAAGATTTAAACTACATTTGCTTTTACCAATATTATCTTAGTTTATTCTGTTCGATACAAGCCAAAATGTGTGAAAATTGACGAACTAAGAGAACAATTAAAATTGTGTCCAAATAAATTGATCACCTACAAGAATAAAAAAAAAATAAATAGCAAATAAATATATAAATAAGCGATCTAGAGTTAATGATTATAAATAACCCAAAAACCTTTGCCCTAAAAAAACAAATACCAGCCATAAGGAGACCTAGAGTTAGGTTGTTTGCTTGCTTAAAAGTGCACACAGAAACAAAAAAAATAATGCTTATGTTTAATTCGAATAAATTCTACGTGTTTCGTGTTTATTGTATGAAGGATCGTAGATT
>CAHIKZ030000129.1:1967500-1975000 GCA_903632075.3 Acanthosepion pharaonis | reverse complement strand
TATGTATATAAAAGGTGAAGAGGGAATTAATCGGAATATTAGTGTTATGCAAATGAAAATACTTTTGCAAGCTGAAATACCAATGCACTCTCTGGGAATGGGTCAGACGGTCCAAGCAGGCGAATTCTAACCCGTCGTATATGTTTGATGTACAAAGTGGTAAGAAATATATACGCGTAATAGTAAAGGGATATAAGAAAATGTGTCTATGACAGGGGAAGGTGCGTAATGGAATCTAATTGAGGGAAGGAGTTGACCAAAATATATAGCAAAGCTAAAGACAAAAAGGTTGAGTCTAATGGAATGAAAAGGTAGTGGTGGTTAGCAAAAAGAAGAAAAAAATAAATAATAGCGAGAGAGAAAAAGAAAGGAAATAAGAGAAAATAAATATATAGGTGGGGAGGTAATAAAAATACAAAGGGAAGAGGGAAAACAGTAAAAAGATAGAGGGAGGAGGGTGAAAAAGAAAGAAAAATAATAAAAGAGAAGAGAGTAAAAAGAAAGTAAAATGATGCATGGGAGGTGGGAGAGTTAAAAGAAAATAGAGGGAGATAGCAGAGAGTGAAAAGAACGTAAAATGATAGCGGGAAGAGAGACAAGAGTTACAAGAAAGAAAAATAATAGAGAGAAGAGAGTAAAAGGAAAGCGAAATAAAAGAGGGAAAAGGAAAGAGAGTAAAAAGAAAGGAAAAGAGAGGAAACGGAGAAGAGAGACGAATGTAAAAAGATTCATGGAAAAATGTAGAAAGGAAAATAAACAGATAGAGGGAAGCGGGAAAAAATAAAAATGATAGAGGGAAGAGAGAAGAGAATAAGAATAAAATATATAGTTAAGAGAGTAAGTAGAAACATAGAGAGAAAAGAGTAAAAAGAAAAGAAAATGAGAGAGGGAAAAGGGAAGAAAGTAAAACAAAAGTAAAAAGAGAGGTGACAGAGCGAAGGTAAGAGAGTAACACGAAAGAAAATTAAAAGAGAGGAGAGAGTAAACAAAGGAAAATGATAGGAGGAGGAAGAGTGTAAAAAAGAAAGACAGACTATAAACGGAAGCGAGTAAAATGAAAGTAAAAAGAGAGAAGGAAGTCTTATTATAAGAAGAAGACGCTAATGACCTAGATGATCAAGCGTACCAAATGATGGCAGTCCTGAATTGTCCTGCCCTTCATAGCATAAGTCTGTTCGATGCCACTCATACTAATGACCGCAAAAAGCTAACTATGATCTTGACTAAAATAATCACTGATGAAGCAATTGAGAGAATATTGTTTTATGCCGTTACGAGACATTTTTTTTTTTTTTTTTTTTTTTACTAATGATCAATTATTATAAGGGCCAAAAGTCACTCAATTTAGAGTGTTACTTAAAGAAATGTGTGGTATGGACATAAGACGAGAAATTAGGAAGTGAAAATTATGAGGATAAGAAGGATAGATAACGATTGGCACTGGACTTGAAAACGTTAAGATTGCAGTATTTGGGGAAATATTGTTGCAGGAATTTGGTCCACAACGTAGTGGTTTTAGAAAAGATTCTGTGTGAGTGGATCTTCCTTCTTAAATATTGAATACGAAGAGGGTGATTCATTCTGTGGACTCTTAGCTGTATAGATATAAACCTGAGAATTGAAAAGAACATTTAGCGTGTTAATTAGGAATAAAGTGTTGCTGCCGACACTTGAGTTTGAACATACATAGCCAGTGAACAAACACAGGCGATCCCATTATAGAATTAAGTAGACCACTTTACCATAGAGGAAATAATTATATGTAGGGAGTAGCTAACGACTAAAGATCGCTATTTCTAGTCTATCCTCTAATACTATCCTGATCGCTATTTCTAGTCTATCCTCTATTATTATACGGATCGCCATTTCTACTCTCTCCTCTATTACTATACGGACCGCTATTCTCTTCTCTATTCACTATACTATTTCTCTATTCAGATCGCTATACGGTGATTACTATTCGAGAGAGTATTATCGAGCAAGTACTGTTAGTGCGAGTGTTATTCGAAGGTACCTGACACCAGTATTGTTCAACGGCGTATTATAGTTGTATCTGCGATTACAAAGTCTCTACTACAACCGCCATTGCGTTGACATTATATAACTGTCAAACGAGTGTTCGTTGACATCACAAAAGCGTGGACATAGCAATAGATTAACGAGTTTTGTGACATTGCATCCGTGTGGAAATGGCATGGAAAATTATTTATCCCTCAAAAGGCCTCGTAAACGATTTTGAGCTCTGTCTGGACTGGAAAGTGAGGATTGTCTAGCTCCAGCGCATATGTACCAAATGATAAAGGAGAATGATAATAATGCATAGCAGAAAAGTTAAGGGGTGGACGTGTTTATGGTGTTGAAGTAAAATATAGTATTTGGTTCACAGTTTCTTACTAGACAATCTTTATCACCAGAATCTATCTTTTATTCGTCCATATTGCTGTAAAATCTGGTCCGGTGCTTCTGCTATATGTTTAGTGATTCTTGATAAAATCCAAAGAAGAATTTGCAATGTTATTTCACTTGACCTGGCATCTCGGGTTCAGTCACTATCGAACCGTCACAATGTAGCTTCACTGTGCCTTTTCTATAGATATTTTCATGGCGATTCTTCTGATAAATTTTCTTCTTTGGTACCTCAATTTTACGAATTTAAGCGCAGTACTAGATTAGAAGCTAGGTCTCATCATTTTTCAGTTGAAATGGTTAGCTGTAACCGTAAGTTCTATGCTAACAGTTTCTTCTCTTGCATTTCTCGCTTGTGGAATTCTCTTGATTTCCAGTCAACTTTGACCTTCAAAAATTGAAATTCAGTGTCAGTCGTTATCTTTTGTCTTCTTAATTCCTGATCATTTAACGTTTTTTCTCCTTAATAGAGAAAGCGAAATGTGGTGTCATGGATAACGGCTCGGAATGAGAAATCGGAGAACCGAGTTCGAAATCCAGTCGGGTTCATTACGATCACTTAGGCGCTAACAGACTTGGGAGAATTATGAATCCATCTCTACTACTCCAGCTATAGATTGAATAGCAAGAGAGATTGGGGCCTTATAGCCTTGGTTGACAACCAGTCTATCACAGAAAGAAACTTACTGCGAGTAAATCTTCTGCCTAGTCAGTCATGAGTCGATCGAGACATGATCATCAAAGAGTGCATCGCTTATAGCACTTAAATGACTTCTTTTTTTTTACTTTTTTCTCATATTTGTTCCCACTCAGTAATTCCTTTCGCCTATGAAGCTTTATTGCCTTGCTTTGGGTGAAATGGTTAAAAAAAATAACCAGTGGCATGTTTATTTGGTATGATTAGTTAAGTAACTTTCGGAATATCTCAGATAACTATAAAGAGTTTCTCGTTTTAGCCATAATATTTGGGTAAATTACAAGCAGTTTCATTTGTTTACTGAAAATAAAAGGAAATCTATTTCTGCATATTTTTTTTTTTAAATTACAAATTATTTTTTAATATGGGCATTTTAAGTTGATAAATAAAAACATTTTGATTTTCATGTTTTATTTATCCTATAAAAACCAGGAAGGACGCTCAAAACATATAACAAGAAAATTTAGAGTTAAATGAAATATCTATGATATTTTAATGGTAATATTAGCTGTTTCCTTATAAGGAAACATTCATTGACGAGGCAGCCAGTGCTACTTTCGGTTAATACAATTTTTCATGAAAATAGCATTCTTAAGTTCAGTAATTATTAATCATCTTTCTACTATTGATGGGGGAAGGGCTTATTCCTAATTATTATTATTATCATTATTATTATTATTATTATTATTATTATTATTATTATTATTCTGTAGCGTCACATCACGAGGTCTCATTTTTAACTCATTTTAACTCATTGCTCTAAGAAAGGTGTTGTAGATATTGTAGTTTAGATATTTCTGAATGTGTTTAGTTTTGGATGCACGATATATATATATATATATATATATATATATATATATATATATATATATATATATATATACAGTCTCAATCTAACGAGACTATTTAAGACATGAATCGAAATTTTATATTAATGTTTTGGTTTTGTAGCAACTTGTGGTGTTGGGCGAAACTATCTCTCGCGCAGCCGATTCTATGTTCAATTCTTTGCGACGTTTACTGATTCTGCAACAAAACTCTACTGTACTAACAAAAGATTAATAGTTAGGTTTTTCCTACACTATGATAAGCTTCAGGTTCATCAGAAACAGATTGAAGATTATGGTATCGGTTCAATAGATGAGGATCGAATTCGTTAGGGAGAGTTTGCTAAATCTGTGGTCTATGGTAAACGACATGCATAAATAAAAAAGAGCGTATAAGAAAGTAATATTGAAATAATAAAAATAACGAAGAAAAATGCTAAAAAAAAAGCAAGAAAAAAAGCAAAGCAAGCAAGAAATAACGAACTTTAACAAAAAAGAAGAAAATAGAGAAGAGGAAATTTTTATATGCAAAAGAAAGATTAGCTAAGAAAAAAAACAAACAAGGTTTATGGGTAAAAGAGAGAGAGAAGGAAAACAGAAAAGAAAAAATATATAAAACGGAAAGAAAAAGATTTGGCAGATTTAGAAGAAGAAAGAAAGAAAGAAAGAAAGAAAGAAAGAAAAAAGAAAGAAAGAAAGAAAGACGGACAGATTTAGGATACAATAGATAGATAGATAGATAGATAGATAGATAGATAGATTTAGGTTAAGAAAGAAAGAAAGAAAGAAAGAAAGAAAGAAAGAAAGAAAGACGGACAGATTTAGGGTACAATAGATAGATAGATAAATAGATAGATAGATAGATAGATAGATAGATTTAGGTTAAAAAAGAAAGAAAGAAAGAAAGAAAGAAAGAAAGAAAGAAAGAAAGAAAGAAAAAGAAAAGATTAGGATAAGAAAGAAAGAAAGAAAGAAAGAAAGAAAGAAAGAAAGAAAGAAAGACGGACAGATTTAGGGTACAATAGATAGATAGATAGATAGATAGATAGATAGATTTAGGTTAAGAAAGAAAGAAAGAAAGAAAGAAAGAAAGAAAGAAAGACGGACAGATTTAGGGTACAATAGATAGATAGATAGATAGATAGATAGATAGATAGATAGATAGATTTAGGTTAAGAAAGAAAGAAAGAAAGAAAGAAAGACGGACAGATTTAGGGTACAATAGATAGATAGATAGATAGATAGATAGATAGATAGATAGATAGATAGATTTAGGTTAAGAAAGAAAGAAAGAAAGAAAGAAAGACGGACAGATTTAGGGTACAATAGATAGATAGATAGATAGATAGATAGATAGATAGATAGATAGATAGATAGATTTAGGTTAAAAAAGAAAGAAAGAAAGAAAGAAAGAAAGAAAAAGAAAAGATTAGGATAAGAAAGAAAGAAAGAAAGAAAGAAAGAAAGAAAGAAAGAAAGAAAGAAAGAAAGAAAGACGGACAGATTTAGGGTACAATAGATAGATAGATAGATAGATAGATAGATAGATAGATTTAGGTTAAAAAAGAAAGAAAGAAAGAAAGAAAGAAAAAAAAGAAAGAAAGAAAGAAAGAAAGAAAGAAAAAATTAGGATGAGAAAGAAAGAAAGAAAGAAAGAAAAAGAAAAGATTAGGATAAGAAAGAAAGAAAGAAAGAAAGAAAGAAAGAAAGAAAGAAAGAAAGAAAAGATTAGGATGAGAAAGAAAGAAAAAAAGAAATTAAGAAAAGTTAAAAAAGATGTAAAGCTGTGATAAGAGAAAATACGTAAAGAAAGATGTTTTATTGTGGTAATAAAACAAATGAAATATTGTGGTAATAAAGCAAGATATGCGAATGAAAATAGAATGATACAATAAATAAAAAAAAGAAAGAATGGAATAATTTGTCTATTATGGTTTATTAACCCTTAGTGGTTTAGTCGAAATATATTTCGAATTATAGAATGTTACTGACAGTACCCGTTGTTCCGAAGATTTCCCACATCTAATTAGTGACCGGGTTCGCCGCTGCTTAACTTCGGTGGTCGTGCAAAAACCGGTGTTTTCTGCGAAGAAAAAAAAAAGTTCACAAAGCAAAAGCGAAATCCTTGCTAGAGGTCAGAATTCGAGTCCAGTGTCAATCCATGATTTCGGAGGTTGACTTTGAAAATAAGTAGGCCCTCATCACTTAGAAGTCTGGCGTAATATAATCTTCCTTCTCATAATTTAACTTTTAGAAATAAGCTCAGTAAATATGAAAATTGCTTAATATAAATCTAGTGGGCAATTTCTTACATAAAGCTAAACTCCATTGATTATAGTCTTCGCATTACCTTTGCGGTGGAGTAATGGATAGCGGCTTTCATTGAGGACATCGGAGAGCCGAGTTCGAATTCCAGTCAAATTCATTACATTCACTTACGTACTTATACCCTTGGGAAAGGTATGAATCCTTTTCTTCTAACTCCAGCTATGGGTAAATATAGCATTAGCCTTGGATGGCAACTGGTCTACCGCAGAAAGAAATGACAACCTACTGCGGGAAATATCTGCATCGTCAGTCACGTATGGAAAGGTACATGATCATCTAAGCGTGCATCAGTACATACCTGAACTGGTTCACTTCTCCTCTCTTTCTGTCAACATCATAATTCTGCACTCCCAGAACTTTCTATCGTTCTCAATAGACAACTGCACTACGTGACATTTATAGGCTTCCATACAATTTAACTTTCCACCCCAAACCTAAATTGAATACTGTAAAAAGCGAGGATGTTATGTCAAGTGAATCCGGCTGAAATTTTACCAACCAATATGTAACAATAGACACGCAATCTGTCTTGATGTAGAATTAAACTTTTCTTCTTGCATAATACGCAGACTCCTCTGCTTTGGACGAAGAACACGTTTTGGCGCGGCCAATTGGAACATTTCCTTTACCATACACACTTTTTCATCACCTGTCACAACTGGTCTTAAAAAAGAAACCCTTAAATACAATGGTGCTGATCATTTTCTTTTGAAGCAACACACATGACAAAAGTTGCACAGATGATTCTCAATGTTCGGTTCGTATATTTTCAACACGTTTGTTACTCGTTGCGTCGACACATGTTGTTTATTACCAAGTAATTTCTTGTTTTGCTCGCTATCAATTTCATCTGGTCTAGTTGACGATGGAACATTGTTGTGGGAAGAATCTCCAGCGCTAAACTTTTCAAATCACTTTTGACACATTAAGTTTTTTGTTTTTTTGTTTTTTGTTTTTTGGGGGGTAGGGGTTTGCAGTACCTTCTTCATAAAGAGAACAAATTTAGCAGTTCTGTTATGTTTGCACCTGTGTTGAATAGTTTGCTTTTTTTTCTTCCGTCTTTATTGTTAGAATCAGTAATCGAAAATAACGAAATAAATAAAATGATCTTGGCAAAAGGTTAAAAGAAAGAAAGAAAAAAAGAAAGAAAGAGAGGATTTAGGATGCGTAAGAAAGAAAGAAAGAAAGAAAGAAAGAAAGAAAGAAAGAAAGAAAGAGAGGATTTAGGATGCGTAAGAAAGA
>CAHIKZ030000129.1:1952500-1957500 GCA_903632075.3 Acanthosepion pharaonis | reverse complement strand
AAATTCTGTTATCCAATTCGTACCAAGTAAGTTCGTGGTATTTTCTATGACAAATAGTTTAGCTTTTCGCGTTTTTTTTTTTTTATCTAACGTGACGTTTGTAACAAATTCCCCAATAAACTCTATTTTTTCTCCCGGCACTGACCTCGCGATTTTCTTTTTCTTCATTAAAGTTGGTTTCCCCAACTTCTTCCACGAATGCAAATTTATGATAGATAGATCTGAACCGATGTCGAGTTGCATTTTTATATTTTTATTACTTATTTCGAGGGTAACAAATTTTCTGGTTATTCCATCTTGCACCTCGTTGGACTTTAATTTTCTTATTTTATTGTTTTTATTGTTTGACCTGCAGTGCGAGCTTTAATGACCCACTCTCTTACAGTTGAAACATTTTTTATTCCTAAAATTGCAATATCTGTACCAGTGTAGTTCACCACAAGCAAAACATGGCTTCGGGAGTTTTTGTTTATTTTTCTCTGGTATTTCATTTTTTGCTTGATAATCCGAAAATTCTTTTTGGTAGACTGACTTTCTTCTTTGTAGCGTATTTTCCTTACATGCGAAATGCCAGACTGTTCTATCTTTTTTGAATCTTTCTTTATGCTAACATATCTTGTACAGTTCTCTGTAAACCTCTACACCGTAATACTTGGATTGCTTTCCAATTTTGCCAGTACTAATTTTCTCAACTCTGCGTCTCTTTCCGATGCCAGACCCTAAACAAACACCAAGCGCTTAAAATTGTCTGCGCTTAACCCTGCCAGCTTGAATTCTTCACAATGCTTATTCACATTGTCTGCGTACGTTATATAGTCTTGTTCGTCATCTTTCATCAGATTCAAACATTTCCACCTCTTGTGAAGCAGAGATGTCTTTTTACTGAATAATTCACTTAATATATTTATCGCCTCGGTAAATGTCAACTCGCTAGTTTTTTTCGGTAAAATGTAGTTTACTAATTTGTTATGCTCAGCAGTTCCTAATTTGCTTAAAAGAAGCCTAACCCACTTTCCTTCGAACCACGAGTGCTAGTCCTCGTTATACACGTCCGTATATTTTTTATAATACTCCTCAAAAGTTATCTCTTCATCTGGACTGTACGTGAATATTTCAATTGAATTCCATATTGTATTCTCTGGGAAAGAATCATTTTGTAGATTTTTTTCTTTCCTCTTCTCAGTTATTTCCAGAATTTTGTTTAGAAACTTCCTATGTATCTGTTCCATTTTTTGTTGGAATTGCATTTGTCTATTGAAAGTTTCCTCCTGTAGCTGCATCTGCAATGTTTTTTTGTTGCTCTAATATCGTCATCTGTTGTTCCGACTGGAACTTAATGAATTCCCGGAATATATTTTTGCATTCCTACATCTTCGTAAAAAGTTTACACAATGCCTAAATACTGTAGACGAGGAGGGGTTCCACGAATTTACAATTCGTGACCTATTTGAGCAAACTGTATTATCGGGAAAAATATTTATTTTCTCAGTTGAGAATACGACAGATTTTTTCGTCACTAAGTTGACGTCTTGGCTGGCGAAAAACTTTGCCAAGTTTATTTTTATTTTATTTTTTTAAAGTGGGAATCCGAGACTTTGTCGCCGAAGTTATTGTGACGAGCTAATTTTTTCTTCCTCTGAATGAGTGCGAATTTCGTCGCCAAAGTTGTTATGGCGAGCGAATTTTTTTCTTCCACCGTATGAGTTCGAATTCCTCGTCGCCAAAAGTTGTTGTGGAGTGATTTCGCAGTGGAGGCTTGTATTTGTACTAAATCGGCCCTAAAATAGGTTCGACGTACAAAACGTTAGGAACTTGCTATAATAGGTATTACGCAGAGTAATCTTGGTGTGGTCGCTGAAACTTTCGTATTCGACTAACTGTCGTCCGACATCGACTGACCGTCGTCTCTATTACTACTCCTACTTAAATTAGGGGGGAGAGTCTATAGAATAGGTGCGTTTCACCATAACACTATCTATCTATATCGGTTCATTCATTATCTATCTATGTATTTTAGCCTATTCATTACAAATTCTTGTTATTTTTTATCTAACTACCTGTTGAGATACACCTTCATCTCTGTAACCATATTAAGTTGCATATCCAACTGTTTATCAGAAGATAGTTGTGCATTTTCCATCGGTAACAATATTCGGTATGTGAATTCAAGATGCATATCAAGAATTCAAACGCTGGTTTTCCAGCTAGACAACTATTCGTTCATGTAAGATATGAACGCAATACAGTCTTCATAACTGTGTAACTAAGTGCCCGAGAAAGGTAAACTTGGTCGATATCTATCTATCTATCTATCTATCTATCTATCTATCTATTCATTATCTATGTCCGTCTATTCATTATCTATCTATCTATCTATCTATCTATCTATCTATCAGTCTGTATGTCTATTCATTATCTATCTATCTATCTATCTATCTATCTATGCTACAGCAACGTCCAGAACGTATCAAATTTTCTCGAAATAATTTCACCAATAAATGAAGAATTTTATCTATTTTATTTCTAATTTGTTTGAGGAAATCATTTCGCGTATTATCTGTACCGAACCTTTTTGTACACACACACACACACACACACATATATATATATATATATATATATATTGGTGGGTAAGCTAAGTGTCGAAAGGACTGATTACAAATCTCTTACAGTCTGTAAAAACTGTTCCAGTTTTCCCCTTCTCTTTTGCATCTCCGGGGGAAATGAAGAAAGTCCAAATCGAATGGCGACCGTTCACAAAACGTTCGCTAATCGTCTTTCAACCTGTCGAACAATCAATATCGGTTGCGTCCAAAACATTTTTCACACTTCTCAACTTTAAGCAAATTCCGTTTTTATCCATCGCGTCTATTTGGATGGAAAGGATTGCTTTGCAGGCAGGATGGGGTATGCCGAAAAAATGTCTTTGAACTTTAAAAAAAATTGGAAAGGAAGAAAAAAGAAAACTTAAAAGAAGTGATATTTTGCATTTGGCAAAGGTCAAAAAACGGAATGCGTATTTGGGGGTTGGATGCACTTTCTGTCTTTATTTCTTTTCATTTCTTTATGTTTCTTTCTTGTATTTTGTTTTCATCATTTTTGTTTTTGCTTGGTTAAAAAATGAAAATAAGACAAACGAAGGGAAAGAAAGAAAGAAAGAAAGAAAGAAAGAAAGAAAGAAAATATTAAAAATCTAAGATAGAGGAAAAAGAAAGTGGAGAAAGAAAAAGAATGAAAGAAAGAAAGAAGGAAAGAAAAAAGAAAAGATAGAAATTAAGAATCAAAAAGAGTTGGTTAATTTGAAGAAAAACAGAATGGACGAAATAGAAAGAAAGAAAGAAAGAAAGAAACAAACAAACAAACAAACAAACAAAAAAACAAACAAACAAATAAACAAACATACAAAGAAACAAACAGAAAATATTAAAAATCTAAGAATGAAGAAGATAAAAAAAAATTAAGAATGAAAAAGAGTTGGTAAATATGAAGAAAGACAGAAAGAACGAACGAAAGAAAGAAAGAAAGAAAGAGACAAACAAACAAACAAGCAAAGAGAAAATATTAAAAATCTAAGAATGAAGAAGATAAAAAAATAAGAAAGTGGAGAAATATTAAGAAAGAAAGAAGTAAAGAAAAAAGAAAAGGTAGAAATTAAGAATGAAAAAGAGTGGGTAAATTTGAAGAAAGAAAGAAAGAAAGAAAGAAAGAAGAACGAATGAATGAATGGATGGATGAAGTAAAGACAGATAAGCACATATATTAGATAAGTTAAAAATAAAACAGGAAAATGAAGAAAGATCCTGATGGAAAAAAAAAGAAGAAAAGAAACAAACAAACAACGCCAATGGTTGAAAAGAAATCTGAAAAGAAAGAAATGAAGTTTAGTTAGGGATAAAAATGATAAAAGAAATAAACAAAACCTGACGAGGCACATTTTTCCCGCAGTACGTTGCCATTTTTTTTTTCTGCGGTAGACCAGTTGGCATCCACAGTTTGTCCTGCTATTTACCCATATCTGGGGAGGAGAAGAGGATTCATACCTTTTCCAAGGGTATTAGTATGTAAGTGAATATAATGGATTTGACCGGAATTCGAACTCGGCTCTCCGATTCACAATCCGCTATCCATTACTTCAACTGCGTAATTTTGTCATTACAAAACGATCGTAGAATGATGATCTGGGAGTTGCCATATAAAAAAAAGCAACTGAAATAAAACTGAGATAAATCATATTCCGAAATCTGAATACCAGTTCTAGCCGTGTCTCTTCAGGGTGTGTATGATAATGGCTCTCTACAACGTCCTATCCTTCGTAGCTCTTATAAATTTTATTATTATTATTATTATTATTATACCTCTCCTCCGTGTTCTCATATCCATTTACACAACCTAATTAGGTAGGCGCTTTCATTGGTCCGTCTCGACTTCAATATATTGCATGGGCGTCAAATTTTCCGGGCCTTCTTTCTTCGTTGGGCGTTCTTATCTCTTCCTGATTTTATGTACAAATTGTTTTTTTGTTTTCATTTTCCTAAAAAAAAAAAAAAAAAAAATTACTCATTGCTTATATGTTCCTTCAACGACATTCTCAGCATGCTTCTGTAGAACCACATCTCTGCCTCCGCAAGTTTTCTCTTCATCTATGGGGAAATTGTCTAGCATTCAGAGACATATAAGAGGATTGTTATTATATAGCATTTCAACACTCTTTTCTTTGTTTCTGTTGAAAGTCTTTCTCAACACTTTGAATGACGTCTTTTGCTGTTCCAGTGCAACTTCGGATTTCGGTGCCTCATGAGCCAGATATTTAAATTTTCGTATTTCTTTAATTTCGACATCTTTAATTCATAGTTCTCTTCTAAACTTGCAAACCTACCGCCTCTTCTTTCAACTTATAGTTAGTCCTTTCTTCTCGCTTTCTTATACTATCTTGTGTAAGAGATCCTGCAGTTTCCTTTCTGTGTCTGCTATGAAAACGGTGTCGTCTGTATAATTCATAT
>CAHIKZ030000129.1:1937500-1950000 GCA_903632075.3 Acanthosepion pharaonis | reverse complement strand
GAAGTTGGGAAAGAAAGAAAGAAAGAAAGAAAGAAAGAAAGAAAAAAGAAAGAAAAAGCTTTACAAAGTGAAAAAGAAGACCTTAATTGGAGAAGAAAGAAAGAAAGAATAATGGAAAATGAAAATGAGAAAGCTAGAAAGAGTGGCTGAATATAAAATGATAAATAGGAATTAAAATAAAAGAAAGCATAAAGAAAAAATTTTAAAAAATAGTAAAATGAAAAGAAGTGAAAAAGAAACAAAGAGATCCTGGTAAAAGGTTAAAGAAAGAAAGAAAGAAAGAAAGAAAGAAAGAAAGAAAGAAAGAACGAAAGATGAAAAAGGTGAAACTGAAAGAGCGGATTAAGATAAACTAAGTAAGAAAGGATGATGGTAAGGAAACAGGGAGAAAAGAAAGATGAAAAGATCTCAGCATCAACGCTGTTACAAATAATGAAGGCATCTGGGAGCGAACATAGTCGTTTACATATGTATATTTGAAGAAAGTTCATCAAAACTCATCTGCAAGAGTGCATAATATTCCATCAATCAAATAAAATTATCCCCTTGAGTTCCCATATATATCTAGTCCTAACGTATTCATTTCGAGAAATTACAACCTCCGCCGCTTGAACATAACTTTCAAGTCAAACTTAATCTGGGTACCCATTCTTGGGTGCGATGGCTAAATTGTCGTCTAAATTACGCAAGAATTATAATAACGCTGATATCTCATTTTAACAGATATATTTACCAAAATTACACAAAAATATCTTAAAATAGTAAAGAGTGGATTTATTCAATAAAACACCATTGGCTTCAACCACAGCCTTCAGACGACTTCGGAATCTCCTGCAACTCTTCTGGACGATCTCCTTATTTTAGTTGGTGAATGCTGTCATAATCATTACATTCAGTTTATCTTTGGTGTTACAAGGAATATTGTTGGTCCCTCGATCAGCTGCGCTCCACACATGATAAATAAGTGTGTGCAGTCTGGAGAGTTAGATGGCCAGATATACGGGGTGATGTGGTCGCAGAATTTGTCTGACAGCTATAAATGGGTCCTACCGCTTGTTCTGCACAGAGTAGAATCCTGTTGCTAGCCAGGGTCTTCCAGCAGCTACCCTCTTAATCCAGGGCAACACTACCAACTCAAGACAATTTATGTAGGCCTCCATGTTGAGTCTGAGCCATCGCTAGTGATCACGCCAAACATCAAGATGTTGACTGGATAACTCTTTCCGAATCCTCTGCACTGTCCTGAAACGTTCGTATTAGAGCTTCCGGCGCGAATTCCAAGCGGTACAGCATGTCGTTTCCAAATTTCTGGAGGACTGAATTGCGTCATGGTACTCTTTTCCCCACAGAGGTTGCCCAACTGACCCTACTATATTGTGCAGTCGACAAAATCAAAAACAAACAACGCGCATGGTCATAAATTAAATATATATTTCCATATCTACTTCCATAATTTTAAAATTTAAATGTGAAAATTAATTTTAAAAGAATTTTGCTTCTTAGTTCTAACCTCTTTCTGCTTTAGATTAACGATCTGTTGAGGAAAATTCTCAGATCATATATGCAGATGAAACCGCGGTTTATATGACACACTGCCAAAAATCAAGATGATCAGAACCTGGCAGCTGCCCTCTCCTTTGATCAAGCTCAAAAACATCAATGTGGGGAAATTGGCTTGGAAAATCCAATACCTCAATAAGTGGCTCTTACAACATTTCACCATTCCTGGCAGATTTTCTATCACAGTGTGAAATAACTATTTACAAAAGTGATTGAAAGAAAAAGACTGTAAATGAATTCGGTTAGATAAGTAAATTTGCGCCCTGGCTCTTACAACATTTCACCATTCAGGCAGATTTTTTTTATTATCACAGTGTAGGATACCTACTAACAAAATTGATGGAAAGAAAAAGAAAAAGACTCCAAAAGGAATTCGGTTAGATATAAAATAAATTCTAAAACCAGCACCCCTAGTTTGTGCGCATGTGCAGTCGTACCAACATAACAAATTTAGTCCAATGAAGTAAACTTTTCCCACTTTGTCATACATATACCAAAATGAGTTTCTTGATATATGAAAATATATATCGTTATCTCATATACATTAATATTATTTATAAATTTATTTGATTTATTTGATTCGTTTTAAAGAAAGGGAAAACAATCCCGATCAAAATTTACGTAAAATGTACAAGACACACTGGCTGAAATCATTTTTAGCATGTTTTTTTTTTTCTTTATTTTATTTTATTTTTTTGTATTTTATACAAATAAAATACAAAAATATATTACAATAAAACTTTTTACATCGCTACGCAAAAACTTTCACGTTTCGGAACTGTAATTGTGTCTCTTCGGGTGATAGTAGTTAACATATTTTGTATTTTATATTGTTATGAAATTGTGAGTTCAATGCCATTAATTAATGCCATTCATTACACACACACACACACACACACACACACACACACACACATATATATATATATATATATATATATATATATATATATATATATTACAATAAAAACTTTTTACATCGCTACGCAAAAACTTTCACGTTTCGGAAATATAATTGTGTATCTTCGGGTGATGGTAGTTAACATATAATACATTTTTTTTACTATATGATATCTACCATCGCCCGAAGAGGAATGGTTATAGATCTGAAACATGAAATTTTTTGTGTAGCGCTGTAAAATATTTTATTGTAATTTGTTATAATAAAAATATTTTAATAATAGTTTGATTTATGTTGTATTGAGCACTTTTTTATAAAGTAAATTAGAAAAACTGTGGATTTTAATTCCATCAGTTCTTTCTCTTTCTTAAATATATATATATATATATGTGTGTGTGTGTGTGCGTGTGTGTGTGTGTTTGTTGTTTGTGTGTGTAACTTTCTGGAGTTTTTCATTCGTTAATATTATTAGGCAAATAAATAAAAAGATATTTAAAATAGAGCACTCTTTCATAAATAAGAACAAAATTATATATGTATATATATATATATATATATATATATATATATATATAATATACATATATATATATATATATATATATATATATATATATATAATTTTGTTATCCACCATCCACCTTCTATCATTAAACAAATATCAAAATCAATCAGCCGCAGATTATCTGAGAACTCATCGAACATACACATTTTCAATAGCAAAAAAGCACCATACAACAACTACAATATATACCTCCACAGCCAAAACGCAAAAACTGAAGGAGAAACATTATCTGGTTTAATCCACTATATAACAAAACCGTTAAAACGAACATAGGCAAGATATTCCTAAACTTAATAGAAAAACACTTCACTAAAACAAACAAATTATCAAAAATATTTAACAAAAATAACGTAAAGATCAGTTACAGGTGCACAAAAAACATAACAGAAATAATCAAAAGCCACAACAAAAAAATTAAAAACCTACAAAAATGAAACCATGGATCTAATATGCAACTGCAGAAATAGAACAACATGTCCACTCCCGGGAAATTGCCAACTTACGAACACTATATACAAGGCCAAGGTAAGTGCAAACAACAACATAATGCACTACATCGGTGCCACCGAAGGTCCATTCAAGATGAGGAATAACAATCACAACCTTTCATTCACCAACAGGAAATATTCGAACAGCACTACACTTTCTACATACATATGGCAGCAAAAAGACAAAAATATCACACCAACAATAAGTTGGGAAATATTGAAAAAAGCCCTTGTCTACAACAACATTACAAAAAAACGCCTACACGAAAAAGTAGCAATAATATCACACAAACCGCAAAAGAATTTACTAAACAAAAAATCAGAGATAATCTCCAAATATAGGCATGAGAACAAGTACCTATTATCCGAATTCATACCAAACGGATAAAAAAAGCAAACCAATAACAATCACAATTTAATTTCAAGATACCATCACAATAATTGCATCTATCGTTATTATCATTGCACCACCATTAGTAATCACTTCTAACACTTTACAATAACTATTAACTAATAATATTATCATTACAACCAACACCCAATACCATCACTTACACATCACATCTACTATTAACATATAAATCCACTATAATCATTAACGTATATTACCCCCCAGCATATTTAATACCTTAAAACAATAAGATCAGATATAATTTCCACATGTAACCATGAGAATAAATACTCATTACCAGGATTCATACCAAAATAAATAAAAAATAAACAAATAAATATAGAAAACAAAATAAAATAAAACACCAACAACCACTCTTTAGTTCAAGCTAGCACCACAATAATTACATTTATAGGTTTTTATTATTCTCCCACCAATATTACTAATCACTACTAACAATTTACAATAAATATTAACCACTTATATTATCACTGCCACCAACCCCTTACACATTACTATCACACCACATCTACCATTACCATATAAACCCGCCATAATTATTAACGTAAACTACCCCCTCTGAAATTTCTACCAGTCACATATACACAGACATCAAAAAACTAAAAAAACAAGGAAATAACCAGCTTTAATATAATAACAATAATGTTTTTTTGTAAATTAAAAATTAAAAATTATAGCAATCTTCAACTATCATAATTTTAAACAGAATACCTATTATCAGGATTTATACCAAAATAGATTAATACATATAACAAAATGAAATATAACACCAACAACCACTTTTTAGTTCAAGCTACCACCGCTATAACTACATTTATGGTTTTATCATTCTCCCACCACCATTACTAATCACTTCTGCCAATTTACAATAACTATTAGCTAATTATATTATCATTGTCCCCAATCCCTTGCAACATTACTATCACATCATATCATATAAACTTACTATAATTATTAACATAAACTACCCTCTAACCCAACATATTAATATCACCATATAAAATAACCAATAAGGATTACACATTTCTACCTGTTACATATACACGGTCATCAAAATCAAACAAATAACCAGCTTATAACAAATAAACCCCCTTTTTTTCAAAAATTTAAAAATAAAATAGTAAATATTTTTACCTATCATAATTTTACACAAACCCCACCACACGTATATACATACATGCGAGGAAATATTATTCAGTGGAAAAATAAAATATGACTTGTATACATTCACGAGACATTCACGAAAATTTACGCTACACTCCCAATCTTTGAATTTCAACATACAAATACGTATGTATAGACACAACACCACCTGTATACATACATATGTCATATCCGAAACTGCCCACATACGTTTATATATGTATGAATCCCGACCGACGACCAAGTATGTATATGTGTCTGCGTACTCCATTAGACGTATTAACATGTTTGCGTCAGTACGATGACACAACGAGGACATTTCCCCCACCACTTCCACGCAATCTATATAAGCCCAAAATTTAAAAAAAATTAATCAGTTTGTCTGACGATCGCTAAAAGCGTGAAACCCAGGCTCACAAACTCACATATATATATATATATATATATATATATATATATATATATATATATATATATAGCTATGCGAGGTGGTGTAATGATTAGCAAGCTTGTCTTGCTAGCACAATTATGACTGAGTAGTGAGTTAGATCCTCACTGGGTGCCCCATACTTTCGGCCTCGTGCCACATCTGAGCTACGCTTGGAAAATCACTATATATATATATAATAAGACAGAGAAAGAGTTCTGTGTGTGTGTGTGTGTGTGTGTGTGTGTGTGTGTGTGTGAAAAGAAAAATAGTGGCAGGATCGTTTATGCTTGTAAATCTATATACGTATACGGTATGAATCTTTACTGAAAGAATTTAAAAAAAAAAACTACTTGTAGAGTGCGCATGCGCAGTGACTCTGATCTCAAGTGTGTCCCTGGAACTCTCTCAGGTGGAAAATTCTCAACTGATAACGCCTCCGAGGCTCAAATTCGGAATGAACCCAGGCATGCTGTTTGGCTTTGTCTTGTTATGTTTGAGATCGTAGAACTTTGGAATGCTGAATTTCCACTTGGGGGGAAAATCAAATATAAACGTTATTTGTCAATGCCAGTTTTTCCCATCAAGTACAATCACTCTTCACTTAACGACCAGGTTCAGTTGCGTCTCTGTCTTCGGGCAGAGTGCGACTCATTTACGGCTCCGTCAGAGGCACAACTGACAAAAGGTGCCGAACTCTGCGGAACAGATGCCCGAGGCTACACCCTCTCATTGCACTAGAGAGAGAGAGAGAGAGAGAGAGATCAATGCTCGCACCGAGGCCAGAGCAACCGACGATTTGAGGGCTCGGGGTACTTTTGCCTTTAGCCCAGTTTACGCGCTCACGTTCCCCACATTAAACCGACCTTGTGTCACAACCTGACTCTGTGGGGGTCAAATAAATCGCCTTAACGACCAGGTTACGTTCCAAAGGCCTGGTTACTAAATAAAAAGTTGTACTTTATTGCTATTTCAGGCAAATCACGCGTGTAATGAGTCTGTGACAACCAACTCCAGAATAGTTTTAATGTTACTTTTGCATTGATTTTTCAACATTTTTTATTTATTTCTAAATGTTTATACAGTAGTGTACTTTGATAGTTTTTTGAAGATCTTCAAAGATACATTGCAGTCTGCAAGCACTGCCATGTCAAAAATGTTGGTTTTGCGATGTCAGGGCGATTAGCTTTGATTGTTCAGTTTGTGGGTATTATAAAGCCCCATGAAATTGTTGCAGGTCATATCTCCGTAGTTGTGTCTGGATGATGTTCATACCAATACCGTAAGTATTATAGATCTTCCAATTTTGGCTTCTTCTTGTTCCAGTTCCCTAATCTTTGTGCCAAAATCTAAATTTATTGAATGTATTTATGTAATTCGCCCTTTCTTGAAGATTACTCTTGCACATTTATCTAATCCAAAATTCATACCTATGTCGTCACTGAAACATTTTACAATATTGAGGAGTTGTTTCAACTCATTGTCATCCTTGACAGAGTTTGAGATAATCCCTCAGTATCTATCTATATTTCTGAGATGAGGTATTATATACATTATTTACATTATTCAGATTATTGTCCTCATTTTTGTCGCCATATTTATTACAACGTTTCGGCCGTTGTACGCTGCGGACATCTTCAGGTGGTTGGAATGTCGAACTGAACCCTTTATTTCGCTCACTGGGGTAGACTATTCTAGTTCCACGTGCCATGTTGGAAAATTCGTAAACTTAAGGAATCAGCACATATGCTAGGCCACAAAAATCTCCTGAGCCGACCAAGCATAGAAATGAATACAATATAGGAACCAGTAATAGGGAGTGCCAGAGAAAAGCGATAATAACAACAAAAATTGCAATATGAACTCTGGTAAAAACATGTAATGATAACAGTAAAAATTGCAATATGATCACTGGTAAAAATGGTTGCTGAAGGCATGATCACTGGTAAAAATGGTTGCTGAAGGACACATGGCACAGTGGATAAAAGCGTTAGTTAGATCCAGTGACAGGACCCAAAAAATGTGAGTTCAATACCCGGTTAAGGCAGTGAAATTAACAGGAGATAACTGATAGCTGGTATCCATTAGACATGGCACGTGGAACTAGAACTGTCTGCTCAGTGAGTGAAATAAAGGGTTCAGTTCGACATTCCAACCACGGCCGAAACGTTGTAATAAATATGGCGACAAAGATGAGGACAATCGTCCGAATAATGTAAATAAAGAGATCATCCCTATAGAGTAGATGATATGAGTATTTTGTTTAATTCATACCTTCAAAACAGAAGCCATTTTGTTTAATTCATACATACAAAAAAAGTATGAGTTGATTATACAGTAAATATTTTTATTTCAACTTTCTTCAAATAGACAATATATTTTATGTTGAAATCAGCTTCAATGTTTTATAACTTGAACTGTCAGTGAGCCAATGAGTCACGGCTCGTCGAGTCAATAAGAATTGGTTTGGTTTCGTTTGTTTTGTTTTACAGCATATCAACCTGAATAGGTTATTTAATACCGACAAGATTTTTATTGCTGGTAATATTTTTTTTTCAGAAATGTTTTGCTGGTAATAATGAATTGCTGGTAATATTTTGTTTCAGAAATGTTTTGCTGGTAATAATGAATTGCTGGTAATATTTTTTTTCAGAAATGTTTTGCTGGTAATAATGAATTGCTGGTAATATTTTTTTTCAGAAATGTTTTGCTGGTAATAATGAATTGCTGGTAATATTTTTTTTCAGAAATGTTTTGCTGGTAATAATGAATTGCTGGTAATATTTTTTTTTCAGAAATGTTTTGCTGGTAATAATGAATTGCTGGTAATATTTTTTTTTCAGAAATGTTTTGCTGGTAATAATGAATTGCTGGTAATATTTTTTTTTCAGAAATGTTTTGCTGGTAATAATGAATTGCTGGTAATATTTTTTTTTCAGAAGTGTTTTGCTGGTAATAATGAATTGCTGGTAATATTTTTTTTCAGAAATGTTTTGCTGGTAATAATGAATTGCTGGTAATATTTTTTTTCAGAAATGTTTTGCTGGTAATAATGAATTGCTGGTAATAATTTTTCCTCATAAAAAAACATTGCTGGGAATATATTTTTACAAAAATGTATTAAAATAGTATTAAAACCTATTTTTACACCTTCATAGTGTTTTGACCCCAGTTTGGGGGTTGATTATCTGCCCATAGCTGGGACCCTAACAGGTGCTACCCCCAGGTCATGGGGGACCTGGGAACAACATCAATTAACAGGTGGTTCCACGCTCCTCAAAACCTCCTAAACAGAGGCCTTGTTGTGGGATGTACTTTATAAGCTTACCCAGGACGCGGATGTTGCTTATCATTTTACCCAGGAGGCGGATATAGTTTATGGCCATATCCAGGATATGGATGTAGTTTATCATCATAAACAAGAAGGTGTTGGTTGTAGTTTATCGTCTTGCCCAGGACGACATATTAGGTATGTCAACAAATAATATAACTTAGTAGTATGTCTCTAAAATTAAATATGCTAATCAATATACACACATATGCACATACACACATATACAATTACATATAGATATAAATACATATATATACAAATAATGCAACAAAGTCTATACCACAGCGAGCATTACATAAGTGTCAACGAGTGTTCGTTGACATCACAAAATAAACATATCTTTAAAATTAAAATATGATTAATTTAAAATAAAACCTGCTGTAATGAGCTAATATATATATATATATATATATATATATATATATATATATATATATATATATATATATATATATATATATATATATATATAAAAAATAATTTTTACGAAATATAATATAATCGCTTCATTATAGGTTTTTTTTTTTTTTTAATAGTAAAAATTTAAATAAATTGTGATTTATAGCCACATAGATTTAAATTAAAACCAGTTGGATATTTACATTGACTTATATTTACGTTGAAGTATATATTTCAGTAAATAAATAAAATAAACAAAATAAACATAAACTTACTTTGAGTTATTCTTTATCTTGAAGTATATATTCCTGAAAATGAAAAGAAACAAAATAAACACGAAATTACGTCATAAAACATTATAATAATTAAAATAATATCAAAAGGAAATAAATAATTACATTAATATATATATATATATATATATATATATATATATATATATATATATATACCAGTAATAATTCGTTGGTACATAAACCAAGTGAATCCTATTAATAAAAATATCACAACTGATTCACAGAGAGAGCTCAATATTTTATTCAAACAGATCATATATTACATACAATAGGAATTAAGATTACTTCAATGTAATAGCCATTTCACACGTAAATTAAAAATAATCTGCAGGATTTTCAAGCCCATCAGATGGATAGAATGAAACTGGCTTGAAGTAATCTCTATTCCTATTGTGTAAATTCGGATTACCAACACACAAACAGAGAATGTCTCATATCGAGAATATTTAACATTGAACATGAGGAAAAATTAATTATTTTTAATAAAATGTGGAAATCTCCACTTTTACCTGAAGACGGTCGCGAGACCAGAAACACGTGTCGTAAAATTATGTAAAACAAAGCATAATATTTTTTCTAAATAAATCCACATTACAACCAAAAACGTTTGCGGCACCTCTCTTCTCTTCTTTTTAATATACATACTTTTCTCTCGTTGGAACCACTACAACATATTTCTTTTATATATATATATATATATATATCTTAAATTTCATTAGAAAAAATACGCTGAAATGTTTACATTAAAGCTATTATGCATTTTACGTTTCTGCCAAACCCCGAAAAATACGTAATTTCTCCTCGGATTCCAAACGATTATTATTATTATTATTATTATTATTATTATTATTTTATTTCCTTTGATGTTTTGTGTGTACACATTTCTTTCCGAGTCCCGCCCAAAGACTTAAGGTCAGAGATGGCGTCATGACATTTTCTACTGTGCAATTAAAAAAAACTCACACACACACACACACATATTTTACATAGACAAAGCCCTTTGTAAGGTGTGGGCTGTACTCGTGCGAACAATTTTTTGTATTTCTTTAAGGCATGGGATTCCAGGAATCCCTTCAGTTAGTCTACTGGAAAATTTTCAATCAATCCGAGGGCTGCAACTATAATTAGAATTGTTAATGACCTCGTGCGCCAGATCTTTGATATTTCCATTTCAAGGTCCTTGTAATTTCATAGATTTTTGAAGACCTTCAAAGATATATTGCAATCTGCAGGGACTGCCATATCAATAAGGAAGCACTCGTTTTGTTTGCGATCTCTAACAACAATGTCTGGGCGATTAGCTTTGATTGTTCTGTCAGTGTGTATTGTATAATCCCATAAAATTGTAACAGGTCCTATCTCCGTAACCGGCTCTGGGTGGTGTTCATACCAATTTCTTTCGGTTTCCTTCCTGTAGAAGTTTCAGATTTTCTTGTGCAAATATTGGCCCACTCTGTCATGCTGGGTTTTATATTCAGTGTGTGCCAATACCGCGCAACCTTATACAAGATGGTCAATTGTTTCTGGATATTTATCACAGAATCGGCTTTAAAGTTACATGATTGCCTAAACGTGTATCACGCATGGCACATAACTGACTAATTATTATTAACATATTTTCCATGATTTTTAATAACGTATTTTAATAACTTTTTCATTAATTTGTTTGTATTTAACAATATATAAAAACGTGACCTTTGTCCCCTTGTTATCATTTAATGAAGACAATAATACAAATGAAGAGGAAGATGGTTCCTTCAATTTAACTTTAGGAATCTCGAATAATGACGCCGGGTCATTCTAGTGCCTGACCCGTAATCAGAGAGTATGTGTCTCTGAGATGTGAATCTCAAGGAGAACAGACGGGGTGGGCAGAGCTTAATGCACGCGTTGACTTTAAGCTTAAACGCCGGGTGATGTTATGGTGGTATTCTGATATTATGTTCTTTCTTGGGAGTTTGGTGTGTATCTCTCTCTCTCTCTCTCTCTCTCTCTCTCTCTCTCTCTCTCTCTCTCTCTCTCCTATTATATTTCCCTCTCTCTCTTTCTCTCTCTCTTTTCTATTTTATTTCCCTCTCTCTCTTTATTCTATTCTATCTCCCCCTTTCTCCTTTTTCTATTCTATTTCCCTCTCTCTCTCTTTTCTATTCTATTTCCCTCTCTCTCTCACTCTCTCTCTTTCTCTCTCTCTTTTCTATTCTATTTCTCTCTCTCTCTATTCTATTCTATTTCCCTCTCTCTCTATATTCTATTTCCCTCTCTCTCTCTCTCTTCTATTCTATTCCCCTCTCTCTCTCTCACTCTCTCTCTTTCTCTCTCTCTTTTCTATTCTATTTCCCTCTCTCTCTATTCTATTCCCCCTCTCTCTTTTCTATTCTATTTCCCTCTCTCTCTCTCACTCTCTCTCTCACTCTCTCTCTCTCTTTCTCTCTCTCTTTTCTATTCTATTTCTCTCTCTCTATTCTATTCTATTTCCCTCTCTCTCTACTATTCTATCTCCCCCCCTCTCTCTCTTCTATTCTATTCCCCCCTCCCTCTCTCTATTCTATTTCCCTTTCTCTCTATCTTTGTGTGTGTTTTCGTATTTGTCTTACGCATGTCAGCCTGTCTGCGTGTGTTCTTCTCTGTCTGTGTGATCACTCTGATTATTTTGCTGATGAATGCACATTCTCATTAAATATCTCCCCGGCAATTTATTGTCCGCTTTTTGTTAATATTAGCGTATTTACAACGCTACAAGGTAACATTGCGGACACATTGTGGTGAGACTAAAAAAACGTTTTTTTTTTACATCTATGTACAATTGCAGCAGCATTGGAACAACGCCATTTTGTTGGCTACTTTATAGCGCTACAATCGGAAATAAAGTGAAAGAAACTTAAAGAAATCGTCGATAAAAAAAATAATATCTTTTCAAACTATTCTTACGCGTCAATATAACAAAGATGACCGAAGCAATCGGAAGAGAAGAAAGA
>CAHIKZ030000129.1:1897500-1932500 GCA_903632075.3 Acanthosepion pharaonis | reverse complement strand
GCATCGGTTTCCTCTTTGAAGCTTGTCCTCACGATAGACATCTTAACAAATTCCAAGATACTTGAGACAGAATAAGATATCTCTTTACGTTCCTAAACAGAAGCAGTGAAATAAAATGATACCTTCATTGTTAACCTCGCCAAGGGTTCAGTCATATCCTATACACATACACACATACGTATGTATAGTCTTACTGTTTCGGGGACTGTTTTATTGATCTTTCCAGATGACGTCCATATGGATTGAATCATTGATTGAAGACACAATTTAGCAAATGAATAATGAAAAGATGCTGTTAATGTCAAACATCAGTGAGGGAACTTTTTCCCGCGAAATCTCTTCTTATTTATTGCCGGCATTTTTTTTTTTTTTTACTTGAGGACTTCATGCAGACTCTAAGAAAATTTAAAGTGAAAACATCCACCCTCCCCACCAACAAAATCGTAAAATTGCTGGAAAAAAATGTTGCTATGATTGCGAAAAAAGAGGGCATGCGAAAGAGTAAGAGTAGATAAAAGGTAAAAGGAGGAGGAGAAATCAAAAGAATACTGGAAGGAAGGGAGTTGGGGGGGGGTAAAAGTGGGAGGTGAAAAGAAGCGAAAAAGTTAAAGGTAAAAAAGAGACGGAGAAAGAAACAACGAAAGAGTAAATTAGAGGAAGAAAGTCTGTGGAGATAGAGAATTTAAGAAAAAGAATATAGAATAAATTTAAGAAGAAGAAGAAGAAGAAGAAGAAGAAAAAAAAGAGGAAGAAATTGAAGACCCCCACAGTGTTTCCTGATTTGGTTCACGTAACCCTTACCCATCGACTGGAACATGTTGACATCATTACTTTTTATATATACACATCACCAGGAGTTGTTACAGAGAAAAAAAAGCTAGCCTATTTAAGAAGAATCTCTCTCTTTCTCTCTCTCTCTCTCTCTCTCTCTCTCTCTCTCTCTCTTTTTACGGTATATATATATATATATATATATTATGGTAAATACATATATGTATGTATATATATATATATACACACACACACACACACACATATATATATATATATATATATATATATATATATATATATATATATATATATATATATATATATATCAAAAAATCCGTATCTGGCAGTCTAAATTTCCCATGAACTTCATTCGGGCACTATAATAACCGAAGCTGTTTCTTCCCAGCCACTTTCCTTCTCTCTTTAAATGTTTGTTTTTTAGCTTATTTACTTCATATATATATATATATATATATATATATATATATATATATATATATATATATATATATATATATATATGTCTGAGTCAGTTGGAGTATACATTTGAAATTTAAAGTATTCTAACTTCAAATCATTTCTTTTTTAAATACTCTATTTATGGTTCTTTACTTTTTAACTTGGTTTGTGCGCCGAAGTTTAAGAAAAACCGCAGTTATATATTTTTCTATAAACCTTTAAGAGACATGTTTACTTTTTTCTGTTTTCCTGGATTTATTTTTTTTTTTTTTTTTTTAAATTTTGTTTTCTGTTTTCTCGTTTATTTATTTAACGGTGACTTCGTTTTTTTATTGAAAATAACCAGTGGGAGTAAAGAATTAAATTTGTATAAAATTCATACTAAAATCCTTGATTTTAAAAGTATTGACAACATCACGATGCAAAAATAAATCACTTAGTCTGACACAAGACCACACTAAAGTGATACTTATTCTGATTGAAATCACACAAAGAACTGGTTTACCAGAAAAACTTTATAATCAGGAAGATAGAATATATTAGAGAGAGAGAGAGAGAAAAAGAGAGAGAGAGAGAGAGAGGGAGGAAAGGAATAAAGTAGATAGATAGATAGATAGATAGATAGATAGATAGATAGATAGATAGATAGATAGATAGATAGATGAGAGGAATAAAATAGATAAAGAAAGAGATAGGAAAAGAATAAAGTATATAGAAAGATAGAGAGAGGAAAGGAATAAAGTAGATAGATAGAGAGAGAGAGAGAGGGAGAGGAATGAAATAGATAGATAGATAGATAGATAGATAGATAGATAGATAGATAGATAGATAAAGAGAGCGATAAATAGGAAAAGAATAAAGTAGATAGATAGAGAGAGAGAGAGGAAAGGAATAAAGTAGATAGATAGATAGATAGATAGATAGATAGATAGATAGATAGATATGAAGGGACCGAAGTCAGATCTAGTAGAAGAGAATTTTATAAAGATCAATCGAATCGATTTTATTATTTACGATGTTGAGATTAACAATTCAGAAAGGAGTTCAAGGTTCACTAACAAATACAGAAAACGATCAATGGGACATTAAAAGAACATAAGGAAAATTTATTAGTTTTAAATATGTATTCCTTTTATTTGCCTGAAGAAGGTCACGAGCCCGGAAACACGTATAGCAGAAATATAAAGAATAAAATTTAATATACAGTGTTTGCATAAAGTTCGTGTGCACTTTAAAAAATTATAACTTTATTTGTATTTGCGATAGAAATAATTTGTAAAAAGGATTAGAAAAAGTAAATCTATATTTTTTAAGGTTTTATTGAAATTTTATTTAAGTTTCCACATGTCCTCCATCATTAGCAATACAAAGGGTAATACGATTTTGCAGTTCACGGAAAACATTTGCCAACTGATTTACAGCAATGCATGAAATCACATTAGTTATTTTAGCTATACTTAAAACTAGGTACACTAAACGTTTTTTACAGATTATTTCTATCGCAAATACAAATAAAGTTATAATTTTTTAAAGTGCACACGAATTTTATGGATTTTATGGATATATATATATATATATATATATATATATATATATATATATATATATATATATATATATATATACTAAAACTATTCCTTTTTTAAATTATAACCAAAACCTTTTGTAGATGGGCTCAATATCAGAAGGCTTTTTTACTGTTTCTCCAACTTTTTTAAAATATACATTTTTTCATTTGTTGGAACAATTATAACCTTTTTAGTTTAGATGGCCTCCAATATCTGAAGGCTTTTTTGTTGACTGTGTGTGTGTGTGAAAAGGAGGAAATATTGTTGTTTTGGAAGTTATCAACTAATATCTGCATATTGTATATTATATAAGTATATGGCTATTTTTTATATGGTTTATTTTTTTTTTTTAATTCAATTTAAATTAGAAAACAGAGCAGTTCGGTTTGACATTGAGCTCTCTGGATTTATACATCCTCCTTGGAATGGAATAATCCATACGTATTGAGCACATTTTTAAATCAAACTTTTCATTACCTAACTATATATATATATATATATATATATATATATATATATATATATATATATATAATTGAACAATAAAAATATTAAAAATTAAAATCATCAGACACACTGGGTTATATATATTAATATTCTTTATATTTTTTATTATTATTTAAAAAATTTAAATTCCTCGACTAGTTTCTGCCAAAATTTATTATCATCAGGAGAAGAAATATTTCTGCTTGCTGGTAACAGTGAACTGCAGAAACACACACACACAGACACACATATATATATATATATGTGTGTGTGTGTGTGTGTGTGTGTGTGTGTGTGTGTGTTACTCTTTTTCACTCAATAAAAGGCCCAAGGGTCACTCAATGTGGAGTTCTATTAACGTAAGAAAGGGCAAGAAGTGATGTTCTTGGGACTATGCAGGAAAGATAAAGGCTAATTCTAGACGTTGAAGGGGTCAAGATTTAATTAGTCAATAAATTTTCAGAGTTCAGCTGGAGATGTTAGAAAGATAGATTTGAAGTTGTCTTTAGATGAACTAGAAACCCAATACTATGTTTAGTATTGGGTTTCCGATTCCTTCTAAGGAATGTTCATGTTCCAAAAACTGGACACACACACACAGATATATATATATATATATATATATATATATATATATATATTTATATATATATATATATATATATATATATGGATAGTAATTTGTAACTCCAGATATTGAGCATATTCCACTAAATATCACGTATATATATATATATATATATATATATAAAAGAATTAATAGCTTTTTATTACATATATAAATATAAATATTTTATATGTATATATATATATATATATATATATATATATATAGAGAGAGAGAGAGAGAAAGAGAGAGAGAGAGAGAAAGAGAGAGATGAATAGATGGATAAATTTCGAAAGAATTAATGTATTTTCTTTTTTTATCCGACATATTTTTATTACTTCAAACGTTGTTTTTAGTTGATACCCGTATTTGTGTAGACGCACACTCAAGGAAATTTATTAAAGAAATTTTGCCCTCAGGCAGGATTCGAACCTGTGATCCCCTTTTCATGTGTTACTACCGTCTGATCTGGCGTGCTTTAACCGCTTGGCTACAAAGTGCTTCTCAATCAACCAAAGTTCTGTTTGCCTTCAAAGCACACTCACAGATTTCATGTGATCAGATAAGTTCGTATTCGAATGGTAAATAAAGCAATTTCTAAGGAACTAATGGATTTAATGTATGCCTATCGAGAACTCTGAACGAGTATCAATTCAATCCATTAGCAATGAATAGCGAAAGTAAGGAGGATGAATCGACTCAGTCTACGCGACATGGCGGATATTAGCTGTGAAGGTCTGAACTGGTGGGACCAAGGTATGTAGTTTTTCACGGATATCTGCCATGTAAAAGCGGTAGAGCAGCGAGAGGCTAATCCCGTTTCTTCTGCGGTAAAAGGGTTGAAAGGTGGCAAACAATTTATCCACCACAGGGGCCTGTGGAAGGGAATCGTGCCCCCCCCCACACTCTATACTACATCTCAATTTTCATAAGGTAGTGTTCATATAAATTACAAATTTTATTGTCAACTAATTATGTAAAATAATGGATCATATGCAAATAAGGTGAACAATTCAACTAGAAAAATTGAAAAGAAATGCAATGTATCTAAATCAAAATTAGAGACATGCCATAATAGATTATTCTGTCTTAGAATAAATCAACAAGATTTTCCGGCAATTTTTGCTATGAACTTGAGATTTTTCTTATTAACAAGTTGTATAATTATAAAACATACAACCTTATGGATGAAAAGAATAACGAATTTTATATATAGTTTTTTTTTTTTTTTCGCGATTTACCACGAGCAAAACAAATTCCCGCATTTGGACAAAACAAAAAGCCAGAATGACGTCAAAATCCGCGAAATGTTTTCATCCTTTAATTGTCAGATTGTGTTTATACGGGTTCAATGGGCATATTTTTGGCCGAGCCCACGGGCTCGGAGATCTCACGTTAAACCGGCCTTGTGCCACATGATGCCCTCGTGGGGGGGGGGAATAAATATCGTCAGTCAGTCGATGCCGGACGACCGTTAGTCGGATACTAAAGTATCAGCAACCACAACTAGATTTCTCTGCGTCATTACCTATTATATCAAGTTCCTAACGTTTTGTACGTCGAACCTATTTTAGGACCGACTTAGTACAAATACAAGCCTCTACTGTGAAACCACTCTATAACAGTAGGGTCTGTAAAGTGGGGATTTGGCATCTCCGTCCCAGATGTGGCAACAATACTCCATTTTTGGTCCGATCTTGGCACTTGTAGAGATAAAACAATGCAGGAGGACGTCAGGTACCTTTGATTATTATTATTATTATTATTATTATTATTATTATTATTAATATTTTCTTTGATTTCTTGCGTTTACACATTTCTTTCCGTGTCCCGACCAAGGTCCTAAAGTTAGAAATGGCATCATGACAAAAAAAAATTACATACATAAAGCCCTTCATAAAGTGTGGGCTGTACTTCTCAGAACAATTTTTTGTATCTCCTTGAGGAATGGACTTCCAGGAATCCCTTCAATTAGTCTACTGCAATCTTTTCCAACCAATCCTAGGGCTCCAACTACAACAGGGAATGTTGATGTTCCCATGTGCCACATTTTCGAGATTTCTATTTCAAGGTCTTATTATTATTATTAATAATAATAATAATAATCATAATAATTCAGGTAAATGTTCGGAATTTGGAGCCTTAGTCGCTGCAATACTGCTTTGAGGTTGAGAAATGCCGCAAACTCTTGTAAAGTATTTCACGATTCGTGTTCAATTTGAAGGTATTTTTTTCAGCCAACGCATTTCTGTAGTGAATGTGAACCTTGGAATGTTAAGAATTTTATTCTCGATCTGGATTTTTCACTCAAAATTCAGTTTTGGTCGGTAACAAACCGAAACAACAAAACATCTTTTCGTGTGTGCGTGTGTATGTATGTGCGTGCCTGTGTGCGTGTGCGTGTGCTGCATGTGTGTGCGTGCGTGTTTTAGGTATATTTTTTTTCACTCCATTTATTTTCTTGCTTGATCGCACTCCCTTTTAACTTCACAATCCAAATCAAAGCCGAGTTATGATAATAGCTCCTGTGTTGTTTCAAAACCGACTTTTATTTCACGCTCTCCCTTTTCCCGCCCGCTCCCCTATACTAACGTTAGGGAAAAGCACACTTTCGTGGCTCTCCACCATTGCACACCCCATACTGCGAAATGTAAAACCCCACGACGACATTTATTATCCTTCTGACCTAAAAATAAAAAAAATTAAAAAAATCGTTTTTGCCCTGCTGCTCTCGGATCCCAAATTGCTCAGCCATTCGTCCGAAACTCGCTCCACCATGCTCCAAAAGAAGCCCGCCCGCTGTATTGCCTGACAAGCCAAAATGGCGGCAAAAATGGCGGTGAGCATAATGACCGCGGTTTTGTTTATATTGTTTCTAACCTTCGTAAGATTAGCTTTTTCTTTTTCGAATATTCAGTTGTTATTTCGGCCATGGAGTCGACAAATCTACTGGCACAATTTCTTGGGCGCGTACACCTACTTCTGTTATTACTGTCCTGTTGTGTGTAGGATAAATGTAATTCGATCAACATTTTATTGGAAGACCAGGTTTAATAAACAAGGAAACCATTTTTTTTTTTTAATTGATTCTCTTTCGTCAGATATTGTTAAGTTTTTTTTTTTTTTATTAGACACTTAAAATAAAAAAGGACATTAGTATAAGCCAATTAAAAGATAAAAAAATCATGAAATACTAATTAAATATACGGAAGTTTCCTCTGAAGTACATATCGATTTCTAAAACTTACATCCGGTCACAAAGCGGAGCTTTCAAAACTTAATATTACAAACGTTTATATTTTTCAGCTGCTAACTAAATTTCACACAAAGTCTATAACCTGGGTATTTTGAGAATATCAGGTTTCAGTTTATTCTGAGAATTTCGTAGAAAGCACAACAAAGTTGTAATTATTGTTTATAAATCTTGGCTTTGTTTGGCACAAGGCTTCAATGATAGCATACCCAGGGAGATTATGAAATATTTGTGCTGACTACATTCACTAGTCATGATCAACCAGACTAGTTCCCGTCTTGTCGGCTGGGGCTTGAGAATACGCCGACAGCACCCCTGCAGAGGCGTAAGACCCCTTCAGATGAAGCGTTCTGGATAAGGCGATAAACTATATCCGACAGCAAGGCCTCTGATCAGGAGGTTTTGAGGAGCGTGGAACCACCTCTTAATTACTGATATTCCCAGGTCCACCCTCACCCGGGACAAATAGTTAACCACAAATTGGGGTCAAAACACTATGAAAGTGTAAAAATAGGTTTTAATACCAGCAATACATTTTTGTAAAAAATTATTATCAGCATTGAATTTTTGAAGGAAAAAATTATTACCAGCAATATATTTTTGAAAAAAAAATATTACCAGCAATACATTTTTGAACAAAAATATTATCAGCAATAAAAATCTTGTCGACATTAAATAACCCATTGAAGTTGATATGACCTAAAACAAAACAAACCAAACCAGACTAGTTCTCCAACTCTTAGCTCAAGTTGAAGTGCCGAAATATTTATTAATCTTAGCTTAGTTTGGCACAAGGTTCCAATGTTAGAGCACGTAAAGAAGACTGTATTCACTAGCACTGGTTAGCCAGACAATCTGCTTAAACGTTATCTCATATCATTGTGACCAAATATTTAATAACTTTAACAACTTAGTCTTCATTGATAGAGCACCGAGATAAGACTAAATATTTAATAATCCTAACTTAGTATGCCACAAGGTTTCGATGATAGAGCACCTAGAAAAGACTGTATTCACTATTAATGATCAAAGTATCTCTCTAACCGTTAGCCCACATCCAGGTACCCAAATATTTAGTTGTCTTAGCTTATTTTGGCACAAGACTTCGATTATGAAACACCAGATATGACTGCATTCACTATTAACCCATTAGCTGCCATGAGCCCCATTTGGGGATCTGCTAAAATTAAACTCACTACTTGTATTTACATTGAACTGCTTACATACATTGCATTTGCAGATTTATACTTTACAACACTAAGCCTTTAAAGTTTTTTATTATTATCCGTAAGAAGACATTTTCTATCGTAATTTTTTACATTTCACAAGAAGAAAAATGATGATTATTTTGAAAAGTATTTATTTTTATTATTTCTAATTAATATTATTATTTGATGTTTTATACACATATATATATTTGATGTTCCAGTTTCTATAAAAATGACAATGACAACTACTGAAATTAAACATAAGGAATAAATAAATTCCTAATACTCCTGTCTGGGCCAAAAATGTGCATTAAAAAATTTGGCAGTTAATGGGTTAATATTCAGCCAGACTAGTTCGTCAACTCTTAGCTGAAAACGAGGTGCCGAAATATTTAGTAATGTTACCCTAGTTTGGCACAAGGTTTCAATTATAGAGTGCATAGAGATTACTATTTATTAATTACAGTCAAACAGACTGACTCGCTATCCGTTACCAGACATCGAAGCAATCAAATTTTTACTAAACCTAGGTTAGTTTGGTATAAGGCTACAATATAGAACGCCCATTTAAGACTCTATTCACAAGTATTGGTCAACCAGACTAGTTCATTAAGCATTTTCATAGGCTGGGTCGTCCAAATAAAAAGAGTAGTTTGTGTTTTTTTTTTAATATCTCTCTTACAGCAAATGACTAAAATGAAGAGACTTTCAATTATATTGTACTAGTGGTACAGAGATTCAATGAATGGCTATCAAACGAACTTGAGCTTAATTGGGAATTAAAAGCCAGAGATATTCTTAAAATATTTAATTAGATTCCTAGGAGATGCTTGTAAAGGTATAATGTAACGTCTTCGAAATTTTGCGATTTCAAATTTTTGGTCGCTATCATTTTGTTGACAGAGATTAACGTTCATAGCGCGTATCTCTCTTTTATATTCTCTTTAAAGACTATTAAACGAACAACGTATTGTTTGCTACAATTGTGCGAAGTTTATGTTAGATTGCTTGAAAAGTAAGGGAGTTTTTAGTTTAAAATTTGAGTTGAAATCGATTTTTCGTTTTTCGCTAAACGCAGTGCGTACAAATAAAAATGAGGTATCGTTGAGCTCGTAATGATGTAAATAACCTATATGCCGAGTTTGAACGAAATTGGAGGAAAACAGTTGAATTCGTCGATTTTTGATCGGCTTTATCGATTATTGAATTTTTTTTTTAAATTATCGATTTTTTACGGTAAGTACAATGTATGTGCCAAGTTTGATGAAAATCGGTTGGATGGATCTCGAGTGAAAAGGTATCACAAAGACAGACAGACATTCTCAGTTTTATATATAGAGATTATATTCTACAAAGTAATAAAGTATTCAAGCTTTAATGAGAAATATATGTATATAAAGGGCGGTCAAAATTAATTCTAGTTAATTACTATAGATTTAATCGTAGAATCATACAAAGCATACGAAAATGGACACAAAAGTCAATCTTCCAAATCTCGACTTCAACATCGTCTCTTTCCTTCTCAAACATTGGTAAATAAAAAATGAATACCATTTTTTTTTAAATTACGATATATTATATAACAGAAGCAGTGTAGCTCTGTACCTCTCCAACGAGTACCTGACTCCTATTATCCACTATCTTTACAAGAGCCAGATGAGTCCTAAATTGAGTACTAATGTCATATATGGGCAGGAGTTTCCCACTCTTCACTTTACAGGCTTGATAAGGACTAAAAGCGTCTCCACATCGTTGTGGGTGACGAATTATTTTCTACTCTACAACCCCTTTCCTCACAGATGAGACGTCGAAAACCTCTCGCTTCTCTATTGCTATTTCTACGGAAAATGTTCAGATGAACTATAATCCTTAGTTCCACCAGTTCTAACCTTTATGGCTAAGACCCGACAAGCAACGCTCATTTTAGCGAACCATCTTCACTTCGTATTTCTTTGGCTAGATGTAAGTTCCACTAGAACAGCTTTTCCCAACGAACCACTGCCTTATGGAATCGACTCCCAAGTGGATGCATCCCCGATCGCTACAAACTGAACCTGTCCAAGTCTCAGCTTAGACGTTACCTTTCACACATACGCTTAAGTTGCGACTCTTATTTTGAAACCCTCTACTTCGACTAACCCTTTTAACTTGTATGGGATGAACATCATTGTAAAAAAAAAGAAAAAAGGCCTACTAAAATGAACCTTAACACTGTGAGCCCTGACCGTCGCTTTACCGGTGGTAGAGAAAAATGACGTAATGCCCAGACACCGATTGAACAGTGGATAAACACTTGTAACTATTTTTATATCTACTGTGAAACGTTACATACTAATTATTTGCGAATTTTGACTCAGTTCAAAACGAAAATTTCAGAGTGTTTAGATATAAATCTGAGGACAGCACAGAGGATTCGGAAAGAGTTGATTGAGTCAAATGGTGATTACGAAGATACGGAAAACTCACTCCGATCGTTCTGATAAAAAAAGAACTCTCGAATTTGATGATGAGGGCCTCAGATACAACACTGAGGCCTACATCAAGTGCCTTGAGGAGGTAGTGCTGCCCTGGGACAGGAGGATGGCTGCTGGAAGACCCTATGTCTGATAACAGGAATCTGCAACATGCAACACAAGCAGGAGAAGCCAGCCGTGATTGTCAGACAATTTCTGCGACCACATCACAACTTAAATCTGGCCACCTAACTCCCCTGACTGCAACCCCTTTGATTATTATGTGCGGGGCGTAGTTGAGCAAGAGATAAACAAAACTCCTTGTAACACCAAGGGTTAACTGAAAGCAAGGTTTATGGCAGTATTCACCAACTTAAACAAAGAGAGCATCCATAAAAGATGCAGGAGATTCCGAAGTCGTCTGGAGGCCATAATTGAAGCCAATGACGATATTATTGAAGAAATTTACTCTTTACGATTTCAAGATATTTTTGTGTAATTTTAGTAATATGATAGAATGAGATATCTGTTATTTTCATTTTTGCGTAATTTAGACGACAATTTATTCATTGCACCCGATATATCTAAAGATTTAATAGATTTCTTATTTATTAATGCAAAGGTTTTTTTAGTAGATACCCACATTTGAGTAAACGCCCCGTTTATTTATTAGACATTATATTTATTTTCGTCTAGCGACCTGAATATTCGATAAATTTTATTGAAGAAAAAGGGCGGCAAGGTATAAATGTACGTCGAACTTTACAGGAGAAACAGACGTTAGATGCGAAAGTGTCTTTTAAGCACAAAATGAAAGCTTTTTCAGCCTTGATAAAGTTTGTCAAGGAACGAAACGCGTTGATACAAAAGATTATCCTATTGTCTTTTCTTTTATACATGCACAAAGGGAGAGAAACATACACGCTCACATAGAAACACGCACACACATACACACACATACATACATACATATACATATATATATATATATATATATATATATATATATATATATATATATATTTATATATATAATGAATAAAAGATCAATGATCAGAGCTGAATCAGGCTAGGAAACAGTATTATTATAAAAAAAAATGTTTAATGCAAGTGTGAAAATATAAAATAAAATAAAATTGAATTAAAGATAACGCGTAGAGCTTTTAACTTAAAAAAAAGGATGTAACCAAGGTAGCTGATTCAACTGATCTCCTGACATTTAAGTATATATATATATATATATATATATATATATATATATGTGTGTGTGTGTGTGTATGTGTGTGTGTATTTAAAGTGTGTATATATTTATATATATATTTAAAGTGTACATATATATATATAGTTTTAAAAACTAGGAAACCATTGATTTTAATATTAAAAGTCTCTAGAGCCCTTTCAGCCATCAGGAGATAATCGTTGGATTAGCGAAATGAATAATAGCGATATTGAAGAGCAAAAAAAAAGAGGGGGAAACACACTAAAATAACGAACAAGTATATATACTTGTAACGAGGGAAGGGTTATCGTGTAAATAAATAGCGAGGGACAGTTAAAATAAAATATCCCCAACAGATTCAGAGACCTTATAAATTCTTTCTGCCGGCAGAGAGAAGGTTTTCTAAATCCTATACAGACCGATTCCAAAATTTTCAAATGATTATTGGAATCGGCTGTATGAATAATTCTAAACCACTTTTTTTTTATACAACTTGGCACAAGCTATATTCTCAACTAAATGTTGAGCAATAGCCGATTCCATATTCATGGGGGAAGATAGCATATTCTATCTATGTTACCAAGTCGTATTTTGGAAGGAACGTGCTGATTAATTCTAGTTTCCAAATGCAAGGTTGTACGCCCCACATAACCAGCAGCACACTGGCAATTAAATTCATATACTAAATTACTCAATTTGATGTAGGGCAATACATCCTTGCGAAAAAGACGGAAACGCAGACCTAGTTTGAAAAATGCTACGTAAAGCAACTGATGGGAAACAACCGGAAACCGACTTGCTAACCTGCTTAATTAAGCCCTGACCACTATCCCCAATCCAGGGAATCTTCAAATAAACCGGACATTTAGAAGGCCCCTGGTTTTTAGGGAATGAAATTCCTTAGTTTTCTTACTAATAATATAGTCAATAAGGGCCTCCGGATAGCCGTTACTAAGGAAAATCTCCCTAATGTTCCCAAATTCACGGTCCAATCTAATAGGGGAACACACTTTAAGCGCTCTATACACCAAGGTTTTAACGAGATTAATTTTCCTTGATGCAGGAGCAAATGAACGCCAATTCAAATAAAAGTCCAGTAAAGGTGGGTTTACGATAGATGCTAGTAATAAAGCCACCTCTACTGCGTTCAACAAAACGTCCAAAAAAGCAGACAGTTGTCTTTCTCCCCTTCCATAGTGAAAGACAAACCATTGTGTAAGGAGTTGAGCTCATTAAAGAACTCAACAGCCTCACTTTTATTAGAGAATGTTGCAAAGGTGTCATCGACATATCTAACGTAAACAAATGGTTTAGACACTTTGCCGAAAAGTAACATTTCATGGTAGCCCACAAAAATATCAGCCAATGCAGGGCCAAGGGGACTGCCCATCTGGACCCCATCCACTTGACTATACATAATATTGTCAAAACTGAACTCCACCGAACTAGTACATAGTATCATGAGTTCTATAAATATATTTATATGAGTTCTATAAATATATATATATTTTTTTTTTTTTTTTTTTTCTTCAATATCGCTATTATTCATTTCGCTAATCCAACGATTGTCTCCTGATGAGATGTTGGCTGAAAGGGCTCTAGAGACTTTTAATATTAAAATCAATGGTTTTAGTTTTTTTAAACTATTTATAAATTTTGTACCTCCAAACATTTGTTTATATATATATATATATATATATATATATATATATATATGTGTGTGTGTGTCCGCGCACGAGCATTGGATGATTGGATGTATCTTTTATTCTACATTAATAGTATATTTACGTTTTTATTTTTCAATTCTGTCTCTTTCGATCCTGTTTTTCTTTTTATTATTCTTTCTTTCTTACTCATATGCATATATATATACGTGTGTGTGTGTATGAGAGAGAGAGAGAGAGAGACAGAGACAGAGAGACAGAGAGAGAACAAGTAGGATACTTTTAAACCAATGCGTTAGACTTAACTTAATATAGTTCCTCAAGGAGCGAAACGCGTTGGCATAAAAAACTTTTCGTCTTGTCCTTTTTATACATGCATATGCACACACACATTATTATATATATATATATATATATATATATATATATATATATATATATATATATATATATATATGTGTGTGTGTGTGTGTGTGTGTGTGTCTGTGTGTGTGTGTGCGTGAGGGAGTTAGATTTTCCTTTGGCCTAGTTTAATGTAGGTTTCCTTTTTATTTTTTTGCATTCTGGCTGTCTACTCCGATTCTGTTTTTTCTTCAATCTTACTGTTTTATTTTCTCTGTGGTTTCTTTCTTCCTAACCACCCGCCCGCACTTTTTTTTTTATAATTCCTACTCCATACCCTCCATCTGTGTTTCTATTGTGAAAGGACGATTCACTCTTTGACGAAATTCGTCTCGAAATTCCACCGTTTTCACCCAGTGACCACAACCATTTCTATATTTCCCCTTCATCGGATCCCACCTCCTCGTCGTCCTATTAAACTCCACGCCTGTCTTTTCCCTCATCTAACCCCGACACCGCACCCTTTGCTGCACCTGGATGATGATGCCCTGGACATCCCCTCCCCTCGGGTGGACGTCGGTGGTATTGACCGAGCAAATCGAGCGTCGTGTTTTTTTTTGTTTTATTATTTTTTTTCTGCTAGACGCTTCGCTAATTCTTTCCAATTCCCCGGGATCTTTATTTCGTCTGCCGTTTGGTTTTCCACCGTGGTTTTCTACGACCCCTACGTCTTCTTCTTTTCCTCTCCCGTCCGGGTACCACCTCTCACCATCTACGGTCAACAATGCCTGTTTTGTATTTATATAACGACAGGCGTGAAAACCAAACCACACCAACAACGGTAGACGATCAGCAAGTGTAATACTAGTTTCGCTAGGCTTTGAAACGCGTCTTGAAAGAACGATGTTTTTTTTATTGCTTGATTTTTTTTATTGCTTTCTTTTTTTTAAGAGAGCCTCTTATTTTCTTTCGTTTCCATGTTTATCTTTCTCTCTTTAATTCACTTTTTTTTTTGTATTTTCTTTCGTTTTTGCCTTACGTATATTTCATGTTTCTTTTTTTTATTCATTCATTTTTTGCAATAATTCCTTTTGTTTCTTTCTCTCCTTTTATCTGAATCTTTCGGGGTTTTTTTTCGTTTTTTTTTGTTACTTCTTTTCATTCTTTTGAATTTTGCTTGTGCTTTATAGGTGAAATAAATAAGGAAAAATAAATTTCATTTTTTTCTTCTTTTTTCTTTCTTTTGTTTATTTTTTAGATTTTTCAATCGTTTGTTCTTTTTTTCTACATTTTTCTTCTTTTTCCTTTTTTCTTTCATTCTTTCTCTCTAGTTAGTATTTTTCATTTGTTTATTCTTTGCTTTTTTCCATTATTCTTCTTTTTCCTTTTTTTCTTTCTTTTTCATTAGTTGTTCGTATTTTTCAATCGTTTATTCTTTGCTTTTTTCATTATTCATCTTTTTTCTTTCGGTTACTTGAAAAGAACGTATTTCATTTGTCTTTCGCCATTATCTTTCTTTTTTCATTCATCTATTGTTTTTTTTCTTTCTTTCAGTTTTGCCTTTCATATCTTTCATTTTTCTTTTTTATCCGTTTATTTTGCCAATATTTTTATCTCTCCTTTATTTCTATCTAAACATTTTTTTTTCTTTTATTTAATTTGTTCTTTTAAAGTTTGATTCTGTTTTCCGTTTTCCTCTTTCATTTTTTTTCCTTTTATCGTCTTTTTTCACATTAGTTTTTTTCTTTCTTTTTTGGATTTTTCGCCTGCTTATTCTTTCCGCTTTTTTTTTTTTATTACTCTTTTTCCCTTCCGTTGTTTCGGTTTTTTATTCTTTTCTTTCCAGTCTTGCTTTCCTTTATTTCTTCCTCCCCTTTGATTTTTCTGTCTGCTTTTCTTTTTCTTTTTTTCTTTTTATCATTCTGAGATTTTTCTTCCACTTCTTTTTCGTTTCTTCTTTTTTTCATTTTTGATTAATCTCTTTCTTTTTCTTTTCTTCTCATTCTTCATTCGTTTTATCACAATTTTCTTCATTTTATTTAATTATTTTGCTTCATCCTTTTTTACCTGTAAGATTTTCCGTTTTCATATTTTTCTTTATTATTTTTTGTTTGGCATTTTCTGAAATAATTTTTTTCTTCCTCATTTTCATGAATTTATTTTTCTTTTTTGTAATTTATATTCTCTACATTTTCCTATTTATTTTCGTTTTTATTTCATCAGATTTTGTTTTTTTCACTTTTTTTTTATTTTAATATCATTTTACTTTTATTCACGTTTTATTATGTTTTTGCTTTCTTTTTCTTTCTTTTTTAATCATTTCAACCCATGTAAGGTGATAATGCCACTATGACGCAAGGGCTTACTGGGAATTAAAACACTTTAGAAGGAACCGGAAATCCGAGCCTACATTGGAAACAAGTGATGAAATCTCTACTCATGTTCAAAAGACTGGGGAGGATGTGAACCGGGCGATAGGTAAATCTATCTACTCCTATCGAGGAAAAAAATAACAGTAAATAAAATTTCAGAGTTTGAGCGGAGACGTTAGAAGTATAGAGTCGATGTAGGCTTTAGAAGGAACCAGAAATCCAGTCCTAAACAAAAAACAAGAGATAAAACCTCTATTCTTGTTTAAAAAACAGGGGAGAAGTGTGAACCGGGTGATAGGCGAATATATTTATATTTTTTTGATTTCTCTTTGGATTTTTTCGTTTTCGTTTTATTCAATTATTTTTGTTTACTTGTTTTTTTCTTTCGTCTTTTCTATTTTCTGATTTTTTCTTTTTCTTTTCTTTTTTCAGTTTCTTTCATTTTATTCTTTATCCTCTTTTCATTTACTTCCCCGTTTCATATGACTTCTTTACATAACGTCAGCGTCTTATTTTTGCTTTTATTTAAATTCTTGTTTTCATTTGCATTTCGCTATTTCCATAGCAAATGTTCAGCTGAACTCCACTCTTTGGTTCCACAAGTTCATACCTTTATACTTAGGACTAACCAGACTACGTCCACAGTGTCGAATCACCCCTATTTCCCTAGTATTCCATTTGTATTGAGGAAGTTTCGCCTAAACAGCTTTTTCACGAGAACTGGTATTTTGTGAAACAAACTCCCGCGTGGATGATTCTCTGAACACTAAAAACTTAATCTCTTCAAGTCTGTGGTGAATCGTTATCTATCCTTCTTATCTTCATAATCTTCACTTCCTTCTATCTTTTCTTACAACACGCACCTCATTCACTAGGCCTCTATCCTGAGTGGCTCTTTGTTATATCTGGCGCCTAGCGGTTATCATATTATGTCTTGCTCAGGCTACTCGACTTAACTTCATTTGAAATTCTCCTCCACTGACTCCAACAGACTGGTATTTACCGGCCGCCCCACTGCTGGCTAGTTGTGAAACAAGGTGAAGTTTATGTGGAGAATCCGAGCGTTTCCATTCGGGCCACTGGTCAAAATTTATGCAGCCCCCGCAAAAGCGGGCTCGGGTAGAGTATTGGTCTGTTTTTCTCAGCCGAATCTCTATCCGAAGACAGAGCCCCGACTGAGTTACCCTCCGCCCGAAAAAGGAGGTTTTGTCACCCTCTGCCTTAAAGACAGATGTCTTGTCCTGTCGCTAGCTTAGCTGCGACGGACTTCTTTGATTTGAATTCTTTATTTAACGCGTTTTGCCTAGTTCGTTTGTGCTACTGGATATGTCTTATTTACTCCACAACATACCTCTTTTGAGATTTTTTTTCACTAGTAAATATTTTATTTTATTTCTTAGTGTTCACCTCGTCCTCTTTCTGGATAGTTCGCCACGTACTGAAGTTTGCATTTCTTTCGTTTTAAGTGAACTTATAATTTTCCGTACGTTTCCTTTTTCTGGTAGTCATACTTGTACGTTTGAGGATGTTAGTATGTCAAACATAACATAATTTTATATACTCTGAAAAACACTTTTTCGCCAATTATGAAAAATTTGTGTCCTTATATCCGCTCTTATACTTTTTTGGCCTGGCCACAAATTATCGAACACCGATTTCATTTTTCTTGCGAACATCAATTCTGCCGGTGACATGCCTGCATGTGTATTGGGATTCACTGTTATCCGGTTTACCCTCAAGAATTTTTTCAGCGTTTCTTCGCTCACTTTTTCATTACTGGCATTTTTAAAAGTTTTCTTGAAATTACCCACAAACCGTTCAGCTTGTCCGTTTGAGTGCGCTAATAATAAGTCTGGCGTTAGTATTTTCTTCATTTCTTCAAACCCCTTCTGATATTTATCAGTCCAGTTCCACTTTAAGCGTTTTTTTAAAAAACTAATTGTTCAATTGAGCTCTAAAATTTTGCATATTAGATATATCGATCTGATAATATATTGCTAGTCCTACAAATACTTGTAACCTAGTAACGTTTGTTGGAGGTGGTATATTCTTAATTGCACTTGCCCTCGACGGATCTGGTTGACGGACATTTTTATCAATGCTAGATACTTGATTTTAGGCCAAAACAATTCGCACTTTTCCGCACAGAGTTTGAACCCGTATTTTTCATAAGCTCTTTTTACATGCCCGATATGTTGTCCCTTAGATACATATTTAATTAATATATCATCCAAATAAGTAACTGCATAATCACAAACTGCAAACATAGTATCTGTAGCTTGTTGAAATATAGCTGGAGCCACTTTTTATCTCAAAAGAAAGTCAGTTGAACTTATACAATCCGTTCCGCATATTTATACTTAGTAACTCTGAACATTATTCTTCAAGCTATATTTGCAAATACGCTTCGAAAAGTTTCAGCTTCGAAATATTTCTACCGTTTAAATTTGCAAAAATTTCCTTTGGTCTTGTTAATGGGTAGTTATGGGATTCTAAATATTTGTTTAACACTGTCAAAACATCGGCACAAACACGGTTTTTTTCTTCACATACACTACTGGTGCTGCCAATTTTGAATGGTCAATCTTTTCAATTACACCTATTTTTTCAAGTCTGTCTAATTCTTTGTTGACTTGATCCAATACTGCGTACGGTACACTATGTTTCTTTTTAAACACTGACATCGACCCTTTTTTCGCTTGAAATTTTGCTTTGAGTTTGGAACACCGACGCACATCATCTGACAGAACATCCGGAAAAACATTTTTTTCAATTCTTTCTTTAAGTTTTCACCCTTTTTTTAAAAAACTGGTAGCGTGTCTACTTACATTTTTGTAATAAATATTTATAGGTACATCCCACAAATCAAATAATTCCATCCAGTCAGTACCGAATAAGTTGGTAGTATTTTTAGCACATAATACTTAACTTTTACATACTTATTACAAAATGAAACGTTACAAATCATTTCACGAATAAAAAGATACTTTCTCACCCATACTCAAAGTGCGTTTTTCGAAGTTCTTTTTAATGTAGGCTTTCTGTTTGCTTTCCATGTCTCTTCGTTAATTATTGTAATATCACAACCAGTGTTAAGATGAAATTTTACATCCACATTAATTTTCACAAACGTAAATTTTCTTTGTTTTTCTATTATTATTTTTTCGTCACAATGCTGTGTACGATTTGTTTTCCGTGAGAACTTTTGCTTGATTTAGTTTCACAGCGTGTCTTCTATGTCCCTTTTTCCACACTTGTAACACTTTGAATTCTGAAAGGGACAGTCGTCTCTGAAATGTAACTATCCTCATATGAAACATGGATTAATTTTCCTTTTTTCCACATTTTTCTTTAGCTTGTATTTTCTTTCTTCAACTTCTTCCATATCGCGTCTCAGATATAAGATTCTCTAAAATTCGTAGTGTTATTTTTTTATTTTGTTCAATTTTCGTTAGAATTATAGCATTTATTTCAGCGTCTTTTTTGTTGTTAACCCTTGAACGAAAATTAACCCTTTAAACATCTTCCGAGTGAGTTCGTTTAATTTGAATATTTCACACTCCTTGTTAAAGATTCAGCATATGTGACAAAATTGTCATCTTTTTCCGTCAGATTCATACACTTCCAACGAGTATTGAATAACGAACTTTTCCCTCTAAAAGTTTTAATCGTTATTTTTACTGTTTCATCAAAGCAAATTTCCTGTTTTTTCGGCAGTAGAAAATTACAGTACTTTCCATGTTCTACCCGTGCTAACTTTCTCAACAGATGTCTTTTTTTTCTCGTCTTCCCAGTCGCTCCATTCTTCTCTGATAATTTTCTGGTATCTTCTAAAATAAACAGAAAAGGTAATTCCATTATCTGTATTGTATGCAAATTCAACTATGGCATTACCATCTCGTCGGAAATTAAAGAACTTGGGAAATCTTCTGTTTTCTCCCGTATTATTTCAATTGAATTTTTTCTTGTTTCCGGAGTTCCAACATCTGCTGTTTTTGTATTTTTACCATTTGGACTAATAATACTTCCATATTTAAAGAATATCTGGGGTCTTTTTCCTCCTTTCTCTTTTTTTCCTTCGTACACACACCAAAAAAAAAAAAATTTAAACCAACGCGGTTCTAATTTCTTGTCGTCACTATCATGAAACAAAAAGTATCGAAGAAAAAATACCATTCCCTACTTCGTATGAGTTTCGGTCCCTCGTCGTCACAGTTAACTCGCTCCTAGAGGTTATGATATTATGTCTCGCTATTAGCCTTGACTTCATTAGAAATTCTTTTTGAATGACACTTTGAGTTCTTTATTTAAGGCGTCTTGCGTAGTTCATTTGTGTTACCGGGGGTTATTTATTTCATACCACTTTTGCGTCTTGTATTAGATGAAATTTAGTAATAAAAAGCTGTCTTGTAAATATTTTTTAATAGTCAGTTCATTTATAAGTAAGGGTGCACAAATGAAAAGATTTCAAATTGATAATTTTTCTATTTCAGTGAAACAGACATTCAATATTCCTATCTTTGCTTCTTTCTTTCTTTCATTCATTTTCTCACTGGATTTCCACTTGAGTCTCTGATATATCAGTTTCGTGTTTTCACAGGATCAAAACGGAATAGTACATTATTATGAGGTATTAGCAGGACGTAACGGTCGTGCAAACTAAGGAACAAACTAACTAAGGAAGGTGAGGGACAAGCAGAATTATAACAGAGATTATTCACTTTTCTTCCATTATTTTTTTTTATTCTTGATTAACAGATTCTACTTTCATGCATGTGCTTGGCCGTTTGCGGGTACGACGTAGACAAGGGGGAGGGTGCGACATCTTCTAGAGTGTAGTCGCCAATGTTGGGAGCTATAAGTTTAAATTCCTACTCGTCTTTAATGTTTTTGGAACAGTCCCATATACAGGGGTTGGACAACATAATTGAAACGCTTCTTAAATTCAAAGAAAATTTATTTAATATGGAGTTGGTCCTCCTTTAGCCACACATACAGCTTTAATGCGTCTAGGAATGGAATCATACAGCTTCCTGACTTCATCCAGAGGAATTTTCAGCCATTCTTCCATTAACACATTTTCCAGCTCTTTAAGCGACGGCGGTGGTGGATAGCGGCTCCTAACTTGTCGCTCGAAAACGCACCACAAATGCTCAATAATATTGATATCTGGAGATTGAGGAGGAGGAGGAGGCCACTCCATGCGTTCTAGCTCACTTTCATGCTCTTCATACCAATTCTTAATCACTCGAGCGTTATGTATTGGAGCAGTATCGTCTTGGAAAATGCAGTCAATGTTGCGAATGGAGAGAAGAGGTTTTGTTACGATGGCTCTTCCATGTTATCCAGCGTTATGGAGCTCAGGACGAACAGTTTTAGTAGAAACTGGACAATTCAGATGATTATTCAACTCAGCAGTCACTTTGGCCGCAGAAGTTCGATGATTTTTTGCCACACTGTCCCTGCCAGTAAGTTTGCAAGTCCGGTCTGAATTGTTGCGGTTGCTAGAGGATCTGCCCTATTTCTCGAATTGCGTCATAGTTCTTGATATGGTAGCTCATGAAAAACCAAGCAGTTCAGCAACCTTAGTGATCGAGGCTCCTGCCATGCGAGCTCCAACAATTAGCCCTTTATCAAATTCGGAGAGGTCACGCATTTAGCTTAAATCTTATTAAATTCTAAAAATAAATACGACAAAAATTAGAGTAAATTAGATAAATAAACGTATTTACAAGAGATATAACCTGCAATTATGTTATACTGGAACATACCTATTCTATTGTTAATAGACTCTCCCACCTATAATAAGTAGGAGTAGTAGCAGTCGCCAGGGAGCTTAGTGAGTTGGTCAGTCTGTCGATGTCGGACATTAAAGTATCAGCCACCACAACTAGATTGCTGCGTCATTAACTATTATAACAAGTTCCTAACGTTTTGTACGTCGAACCTTTTTAAGGACCGACTTAGTGAAATACAAGCCTCCACTGTGAAACTACTCTATAACAATCTTGGCGACGATTCGAAACTCATAAGGAAAAAAAAAATTCGTTCGCCATATACAACACTTGGCGACGAACGTATTCGAACTCATATGGAGGAAAAAAATAACTTTTCGTTCACTCTACAACACTTGACGACGTGGATTCGTACTCATACGAAAAAAAAAATTCGTTCGCCATATACAACAAATTACGAAGTTTTAGTTAAAATTCTTAATATAATAGGTCTTTGAAATATAGGAGTGGAATTTACACCTGTTCCAATTATTTTGTCAAAACCCTGTATGTTTAGAATATTTGTAATATGTTCAACGACATCCCTACCCAGCACGATCAACAGAAAAATCGTGTCAGAAAAATATGTCGGATTTTATCCATTTTCTAAAACTAAATTGTCTTTGTTTACAGTAGGATACAATACAGGAAGATATGAATGTTTCAAGAATCGGCAGAGAAGTGTGTGTTGACTATTTGTACTTTGACCAGATGCCCCAGGTATCCGAACGATCAGGCACGTCAGATCCAGTGGCGGTTCCGCATAGAGGATCCATGTTCAAAACCTGCAGGAGGACGCATATTCAGGCCGGTAGATGTAGTTGCATGAAAAATACTGTTTAATTTTTTTTTAAAATACTGTTTAATTAAAAAAATAGAGCTTATACTCCTATCCGTAAAAATAACATTTAAGCAAAATAAGTAAAAAATTATATATATATATATATATATATATATATATATATATATATATATATATATATATATAAAGGTAAGCAATTACTTTGGCATATGATCCAAATGGATCCTATAATATAAAATACTAAAACTGATCCACAAAAAGAGCTTAATTCATTTATTATTACAGGGCAATATAATTAATAAACAATAAAATTCAAAATCACTTCATATGGGGAATAACCTATTTCAGCGGACGAAGATATCAGTCGCCTGTATTATCAGCTCCTTTGTGAACTCCAGTATGGGCCACACCAGGGTTTATAAGACAGACAAACGATATCTTCGTCTCCCGAAAAAGGGTATTCCCTATATAAGGTGATTTGGGATTTTATTGTTTATCAATAATATATAATAATGATAATAATCTGTATATATATATATATAGTACGCGAGTATGAATTTACTTTTTTGCAATCGATTGTTTGGGGTTTTTTTTGTTGTTGTTTATGCAGTCTATACGTTTTCTGTATTAAAGTTTTTATAAATGTATATTTTCTCAAAAATAAATGGTCTGATCCACTATCTCAACAATATATTATAAATGTAAAAATATTGCAACGGTTAGTTTTCAATTTGTACCTGACGATTGCGACGTGCATGACACTCTGTGTTGCACCAAACGAGAGACAAGTCTATATTTACCACCAGCACTTACTGTGCTATATATATATATATATATATATATATATATATATATATATATATATTTAGATATTTATTTATATATATATATATATATATATATATATATATATGATGATTTGAATATGTACACATTCATGCCTTTGCAGATATAACTGTCTGTAATTTAAATGAGAATAATAGTTTAAAAAAATAAAGAGAAATTGCTGACAGACAAGATTCAACACGACTTAGCTTACATCTGCCAGTTTCGGTTCAAGGAGTGGGGGTTAAGTCCCCGAAAATAATGTATCTGTCTGCTTCATGACCTGAAGAGACATAGCCAAGCGCAATAACCCGCAAATAACCCGCTCCACCCTCATCTTCCATTTTCAGCTCAAGCACTTTTTTATTTTTATTTATTTTTTTTCAGTTGTTTTTTCTTTCCGTACCCTTTGTATTTCGATGTTAGTGGAGCAGACGAAAGGAGGCATGAACCCATAATTTCCCAGATGTAGAAACATGATTTTTTTTTTGTTTGTTTGTTTTTCTTACGTGTTCAAGCCTAACTAGAGAAATAGTCGAAATAGATAGGGAATACCTCAAACAGACTCTGAAGAAAATGAAAACATTTAATAGAATCATATATATATATATATATATATATATATATATATATATATATATATATATATATATGTATGTATGTATGTATATTTATATATATATATATATAGTAGTAATCCTAGTAATTATTATTCCTTTAAAATGTTTCATCCTAACATAGGGTATTTGTAGATACATGTCAGCTAGCATATGTATGTATGCCCATTGCCCATGGATGTCGGTATCTAAGCGTAAGTGTAGATGTCTAGGCGAGTAGAGATATTTTTAACGTGGACGAATACATGGGTACGCACGGGTATCCAAATTTCCTCCAAATCTTTGAAATCACCGCCCAAATTTTGAGCTCTGATATATGGACGAGTTTAATACGCCAATTATTCTGAATTATCTCTCTTTCATCTTACTAAAGTTACCTCTTCAATTTTTCACGATTTCGTTAATTTCCGTGGATTCCCGTTGAATCAAACTTTGGACGTGTGACCATTAGGATGTAGGTCAGCTCATCGGTTTTCTCTTCTCTCCCTCTACTCAGGCTCGCCTACACCCATAATGTAATTCCTGTAACGGTGCCTTCTTCTGTTATATCTCCCACCGTGTCCTTTTTAACGTCCTCTCTCTCTCTCTCCCTCAAACAACTAGCCAGTATCCCAAAACAAACTAATACCGTAAACAGTTTGAAAAATCCCGCGAATTTTTAAAATTAAAATTCGTAGTTGAAAATGGTCATTAACTAAAGGTGTCTTAATTCCAATTGTAAGAAAGTATATATATATATATATATATATATATATATATATATATAGATAGATAGATAGATAGATAGATAGATAGATAGGAAAAGAGTAGGATAGAACAATGGATCTACAGAACGATATTAAAATAATTAGATAGATAGATAGATAGATAGATAGATAGATAGGAAAAGAGTAGGATAGAACAATGGATCTACAGAACGATATTAAAATAATTAGATAGATAGATAGATAGATAGATAGATAGATAGATAGATAGATAGATAGGAAAAGTGTGGGATAGAACAATGGATCTACAGAACGATATTAAAATAATTAGATAATTAGATAGATAGATAGATAGATAGATAGATAGATAGATAGATAGATAGATGAATAGGAAAAGTGTGGGATAGAACAATGGATCTACAGAACGATATTAAAATAATTAGATAATTAGATAGATAGATAGATAGATAGATAGATAGATAGATAGATAGATAGATAGATAGGAAAAGTGTGGGATAGAACAATGGATCTACAGAACGATATTAAAATAATTAGATAATTAGATAGATAGATAGATACCGTAGCTTTCGCAATGCAAAAATAAACATATTCCGTAATGCCTGACATTTATCCCAACAGCTTTTCTTCGTAGTTTCTTCTTTTAACAGCTTCTTCGAATTAAATCTTTGTAAAAAATATAAGTATGAAGAAATTTTCATATATAAAATATTTCTTATTAAACAAGTAAACAAAGTAAACAATTATTTCTGTAGGAGCGGGAACAGGGATCAGCTGGAAATATCGTAAACTTGTTTAAAATCAATGCTAACAATGCTAAGTTATCCGAGAGAAAAGGAAGACAGAAATTCTAGATGATATTCTTGTTTTATTGACATGATTTTTTTCGTATTGTATCTATTAATTTCTCTCTCTCTCTCTCTCTCTCTCTCTATATATATATATATATATATATATATATATATATATATATATATATATATATATCCCGACATTCACATCTATTTTAAAAAATTGTGGTTTGATATCGGTCCATTGATCGTTCGATCTAACTTGATTATTAACTAAGTCTATTTATATCTATCTGTATGTCTGTTCATATTTATCTATCTGTCTACCCCCCCCTCTCTCTCTCTCTCTCTCTCTATATATATATATATATATATATATATATATATATATATATATATATCATAAATGAAACAATTTATACAAAGAATTAAATACCCATGTTAATGGGATTAATGCCGAAATCAATCCGCTAACAGAACTTAATGCGACATTAACATACCATCAATTCCTTGAATAATAAGATCCTTATTGCATGCTTCAAATCATGTATTCAAGTGTCAATAATAATCTTTCGATCTGCACATATTTCATCTTAGTGTTTGCCAATATATGAGAAAATCGCGCGCTGAAGATGACAATTTGAAATTGTCGAAAGTACTTGGCATATGTCTTTCATCTGACAACAACTTTAATATAAGGATCTTATTATTCAAGGAATTTATAGTAAGTTAATGTCTCATTAAGTTAAGCGAGGTGATTTCACCATTAATCACTTTAACTTTGTTATTTAATTCATTGTATAAGTTGTTTCTTTATGATATAAAATTAATGCTACTCTCTCTTTCTCTCTTTCTCCCACTCTCTCTCTCTCGTATTTGGACTTCATTAAGGACTTGATCGGATTAAAGATAGACGTTAGTCCAACGAAGAACGAAAAGCGTCACAGGAAATTTTTTTAACAATTTGTGATAGATTTCATATATATATATATATATATATATATATATATATGCATGTTTCATTAAAAACGACAGGCAAGGTACTACGGTTAAGCATTTTATTTAATTTTTCTTGTGTTCTAACAAGAGCATTCTTTTCTGGACAAAGGGTGTGTAAGAACTGTCCAAATGTTTTCTATTTCCGAGCGCTTTCGACTATACCTTTAGCCATTATCAAGGATGATTCGATTTTTACCTATGAACTTAGCCAAAAAAAACAAACTTCCATTCTTAGATGTCTTCGTTGAACACAACAATAACACTTTCATTACATGATTATACAAAAAAACCACCAGCAAAAACTCGTGCCACCTTAACTTTAAAAGCGAATGTCCACTTAGGTACAAAATAGCAGTAATAAAAAACTTTCTAAATAGAGCACACCAGAACTCATCCTTTCGACTACTCTTCCTCAAAGAACTTAATAACGTTAAACAAACACTAATAAACAACGGTTTCCCTAACCACCTTATAGACCACCAAATTAAATTATTCCTCCCCAAAGCAAATAATAACGATAGCGAACACACAGCCAAAAATCACATACACATTTATTATAAAAACCAAATGCATATTAATTACAAACAAGACGAATCTTCTCTAAGGCATATTATAAAGAAATATACTACTCCAATTGACCCGAATAAAAAAATCAAATTAATTATCTATTATAAAAAATTTAAGACAGCTAACCTTATCCTCAAAAACAACAACACACCAGCTAAGTCAAAATTACAAAGAACGAACATTATCTATGAGTTCAAATGCCCCTTAAGGAACTGTGTTCCTGATCAAACCGGACTCATAAATAATTACATCGGTTACACAACTACATGCTTATCCAGACGTCTTACGTTACACCTATCTGATCACAGCTCCATTAGAACCCATTTAAACACACACACAAATTTACCCGACTCCATTAGGAACATACTCGTAGAAAACACAAATATATTAACTGCATCCACCCGCAAAAAAGTCTAAAAATAATGGAAGCTTTAATAATAAAAAAGAAAAAGCCAACTGTTAACAATATTAACTACGAATAAAGCCACAATGTGCTAACCGTATTCAGAAATTAAAAACATTCCTTCCACACATTAAGACGTACACAGAATGCACACACTCAATTAAGCTGAAAAATCGAATCATCCTTGATAATGGCTAAAAAAATATAATAAAAAAGCTTAACCGTAGTACCTTGTCTGTCGTTTTTAATGAAACATGCATAAAGCAATGATTGCTGCCTAAATATATATATATATATATATATATATATATATAAAGATCAAATGTAGATCAAATATGGATCGAAATCCGACAGGATGATAACATAAAGAACAAGTTGGAAACGTTTATTAATCTAACATGTTCAATTTTTTTAAAGCTTTGATAAAAGTGAAACATGTTAGATTGATAAACCTTTCGTATTTTGTTGAAGCTTAAATAAGCATGGAATAATACAACACAAAATGTACGTTAACAAAATGTATTGAAACAAAGAATAGGTACACAATATTTACAGTTAGTTTGGTATATTCTTGGGAAGACTGTTCCTGCATAATGGGTTGACTAAATCGCAGTCGGGCAGAGTCTCTGGATTCAATTTCTTAATCTCTACTATCTTCCCCGTCTTCCGGTACCAACCCATATTTATATGGTCGGTAGTCCGCTTATGTAAATTAGGTGTATCATACACAACATATTTGTTCATATATATATATAAATTTTTCAGCTGTATATATATATATATATATATAGAGAGAGAGAGAGAGAGAGATTTGCGTAAATTTCATGGTCCAGCAGGTCATCGGAATATCAACACCTGTAATCTTAAATGGAACCTTGTGAGAAAGCAAATTCAAACTCATGTGTATCAATTAACAAAATGCATCAACCATATATAGATATATTGATAAACACTAATAACAATAAATTCACTATCGCGTCATATAAAAACCTACCAGCATAAATTCGTGCACCCTTAACTAAATGTCCAAATTACTATAAAATAACAATTACAAAAAACCTAATGAACCGTACAAAAATTAATTCATCCACAGATTTTCTTCAGTGAACTAAAAAATATAAAACAAATTCTTATTAATAATAACTTCCCTAATTATATTGTTGATGAACAAATAAGATGTCCTATCAGAAATTTTACGATAAAGCAAATAGTATATAATACTTCTTCAGATAACCCTCAAAATATTAATCTTTTATATCGCAAACAAATACATTCTAATTAAAAACAAGACGAAAACAGCCGAAAAAATTAACACATACAAACATATCCACTACAGATCCTAGTAAAAAATTAAAATTATATACAACACTAAATCCAGTATTTTCCCACTAACTAAAGTGTTGCAGAAAATAGCATCGTATATAGATTTAAATATCCTCTGTGCAATTGTATCTCTTATGGAAAAAATATTTATGTTGGCCACACCACGACCACGTAGTCTCGGCGGCTGATTTTTCATTTGAATGATACGTTCATAATTTCAAAACATTTGCAACAGCATACCTCTCCACATTCGCAATTCAGAAAAATTCTTGTCAAAAATATATCTATACGTTTTCATGAAAATATTAAACATAAACTAAAAATTCTTGAAACTATCTATATTTAAAAACATGAAACCAAACCTTAATAAAATTAATTTTGAATACTGCACAAATGTTTTAAAATGTGTGCAGTAGATAGTTTAAATTACCAAGGCTTGTGCCAATACTTTTTATTACTTATATTTTTTTAAAAGCTCTCGACACCTCATAACTTAGTTACCTCCACTACAGCGTTACTCAGCTAACAGGGCCAAACTAAACGTTCTTCACTTCACTAGTAAAAAAAATAACTTTCAAATAAACACAGCAATTTTTCTTTGAAAATGATGAACACTACAATATTAGTCTTGAAAAATCAACACCCTGACGATTACACTGTGCCAATGTCAAAGTACTCAGAATAAAACATATGTATCAACACAGTAATTTTCTCTCTCCCTTTAATAATCATACCAAAAAGCTTGTCTGTGAATATCAAAGTATCCAATTGAAAATAAGTAGACAAAATTTGTCTATATTATTCAATGAAACATGTCTCAATAAATATGTATGTGTTTGTGTATGTGCGTGATTACTATAAGATGTCGTATAGATGATGCTGATGTTCCTCCATACTGTTTCCATGGCCATTTCCAGTGTTCCAATAACGACTGGTATTACTGCAACCATCATGTTCTCATTTTATTTAAAGGAACTAATTATCATTATTACTATTGGAAAAGTAAATCACAAACAAGCCGATGCTGAGTTAAAATGTAGGATGAAAATATATCTGTCATGATACGAAGTCTGATATGTGTAAAGCTGGTAAATGCATCGCAGATAAATGTACCCTGTTTTGATAAAAGCCGCACATAAACTTGCAGGTGGGACGTACTTAGAAATACCTAAGGGTCAGGTAATCCAGTACGTTCAGATGATCTCTGATTGAGGGTACCTGCAAGTTGCTTCGGCTGCCTCATTCCACAACCTTCAAACAATCCCCTTGAAACCTGGCTATAATGCTCCCCAACTACTCCTGCTCATGAACAGGTAAAAAGTGCGTCAGCCCCGACGGGATATTCCCAACTGCTTAGAGTGAGGCAACTGATAAGCAAATTCATGTTATTCTACGTGATATTTTCTGTAATATGCGCGTATTAATATCTCGAATAAATTACAATAAAAAATCACCAAAGCCATGCTTGGTGTAGTATCATACCATTATTATTATTGTTATTGTTGTTCTCGTTACTATTATTTTTATGTTATTTACTTTGATTTCTGTTATATACACATTTCCTTCCGGGTCCCAAACAGAGACCTAAGATCAGATATGGCTTCAGGAAATGCCATCTACTGATTTTTTTTTTTTTTTTTTTTTGATAAAATAAAATCATACAAATTTTACATAGATACATCTCTTCCTAATGTATGAGCTGTACTTGTGTGTACAATCTTTTACATTTCTTTAAGGCATGGGCTACATGGAATCCCTTCAACGAGTCTATCGGAACCTTTTCCACTCAATCTGAGGGCTACAACTACAACTGGAATCACTGATACCCTCATGTGCCACCTTTTTTGAGATTTCCATTTCAAAATTCTTATATTTTGTTAGTTTTTGAAAATCTTCAAAGATACATTACAGTCTACAGGGATAAATATGTCGATTGTCGAGTTATTGTGAGAAAGTTCTAGTTGAACTAATCCTCTTACTCCTTCAGATCTGGGCACATACAGACGACCAATATTAGCCTTGGGATGATGTATGTGGCGGCAAGTGATTAGCTTTCTCGTTTTGACACCATTCGCTTAATGTCAGCTATGGTCCAATTAAGGATGATGAAACTGTATTGCACCACAGGGACAACCAATGTGTTTATGACTGATATTCTGTTTTGTGATTTCAACTAGACGCACACGCCTGTAATATTCTTTTCTTATTTTCTTCTTCATTTGGATATGCTGTATTCCATCTTCTTCGCTGACTCCTCGGTATTTATCTGTTTCTTCTTTTTCCAGTTCCCTAATCTTTTTGACAAAATCTACATCTATTTAGTGTGTTTCTATGATTCTCCCTTTCTTGAATGTAACTTTGACACATTAATTTAATCCAAAATACGGCATTATCGTCTTTGGCAGAGAGCTTGACATCATCCATGTAGAATAGGTGATTAAACACTTTTTTGTTTACTTTGTATCCAGTTATTACTGTTTAGTTCATGCGAAATGGGAGTTAAGTGCTGGTAGAAAGGGGGCGACAGGTGGCCTCCTTGAAGGATTCTCCGTCGGATATTCAAACAATTGGAGGTGGTAGTACCTTTGGTATGATTTAAGTGTAATATGCTATACTTAAGAGAATTTACTATCACCGAGGAGACAGTACATTGCCAAAGCCTTAAGGATCAAGAGCGTGGCACATTTTCAAAGGCTTTACGGTAAACTACCCAAGCTGTAACCACATTTTTCCTGCAAATTTCTAGGGTCATTTTATTTATTAGTAGATGGTATTTACAACCATATGAACCTCTTCGACAACCTTACTGCTCCAGAATTATCATTATTATAATTACCATTGAATCAAAAGAGTTTATATTGCTCTTCAACGAATGTAAGCAGCATCCTGACAGATAAATCCACACATGCTGATATGCAAATGTCTTAAACTACATACATATATATATATATATATATATATATATATATATATATATATATATATATATAATACATTTTTTTATGTTTATACGTTCTTTTATAGATACAACTTATTTAAGTAAATGCTCTGTTTATAATAAACATTATTAATAACATTTACCGGCCTGAATGGCCGAGAAATTGTCATAGAAAATATGAATCGAACCTGTATCCTATACGGAACTCTCTTATAGCCTGACGTGCCTTAACCGATTGGGCCACAGGAGCGTTCGGTTAGTCGATTTTACTGTTTTTAAACACAATTCACCATTATTTTCTCTCATTCATTCATATCTGCTCAATGCGTATCCAAATGTAAACATTATGAAATGGACAAAATCCGACAATTATTTAAGACATTATTTATAGTTTTTATCTATAAAAAGAACGTATAAACAAAAAATGTCTTAAATAATTGTCGGACTTTGTCCATTTCATATATATATATATATATATATATATATATATATATATATATATACGCGTATGTATGCATGTATATGGGGTGAAGTAATGAAAAGGAAAATACATTTTGAGAAAGAAAAGAGGCAAGAAGAGCAGAAAGAAAAAGTAAACTAGAAATCACAACTTGAAACTTAACAGTGTCAGGGTGTTGAAATATAGTGCTGGCAAAAATGGGTAAAAAGAAACTAGTGAAAGAAAATAAAGACGACTGCAGAGAAACAATAACAGTCTTAAATACGAATCCGTTCAGCGAACGGATTTGATGTCCCCTTTGGGGATTTTTGGCAAATGACAATTTCGGAAGATTCACCAGCCATGAAAAGGAGGAGAAAATAAACCAAACGAAAAAAAAAATTAATTTTAAAAATGAAGAAGAAGAATGGCAAGGATTCGTGTTAGCAAAGTTTTATTTCTTTTCACACCAGAAGTAAACTTATCTAACGCTCATTCAACAAGATTTCTAAACATCAGTGCTCCAAGCACTTTTATCTACCAACGTGTCTAAGATTCAAATCTATCTCTCTATCTGCCTACCTACATATATATATATATATATATATATATATATATATATATATATATATATATATATATATATATATATATATCCCTTTATTCATAACTGTTTCTCTGTTATTATGTATCTACCTATATATTCAAGTCTTATATCTCTCTCAATCTGTTCATATCTATCTATTGCTGTATCCCAGTCTTATAATATGTCTCTCTGTCTGTTCACACACACACAGATAGACACACACACACATATATATATATATATATATATATATATATTAAGAAATATACATAATACCTTACATTGATTGCACAACTTTGAATTTCATGCCGACGTATTTTGGGGTAACATACCATTTTATAGCAATTTGGTTATATATATATATATATATATATATATATATATATATATATATATATATATATATATATATATTGCTGATGAAAAGATTCTTCGTTAAGACGAATCGAGTTTTCCGCTCATTAGGTGTACATTTAAATTCACCTTCGTCCCTGGCATACTCCAGTAGGGTGAAATCTCCGATTTATACCAAATCAATCCGGTTTCGATCCCAGCTTGAGGCAATCGGATCTAGCCACACTGGTGGGCTGTGAAGCAGCGAAACAGTCTGTTTGTGGATGACAATATATATATATATATATATATATATATATATATATATATATATATATATATGTATTTGTTTAAACGTTATTTTTGATGGATACTCATATTTAAGTAGATGGTCTGTATTTATTATTAAACAATATATTTATTTTTAAATCTACCGACCTGAATTTTCGAGAAATGTTGCGACCTTCCACAGGATTCGAACCAGTGTCCCATGGTGAAACCGTCATCTGACGTGTTTCAACCTCTCGGCCACGTAGGACGAAGTAATGCCCGAACAGTAATATCTTTTCCGATCATATATATATATATATATATATATATATATATATATATATATATATATATATATATATATATATATATATATATATATATATATATATATATATGCTCTGTTCCGTATCCTATCGTTGTTTAAGTTAGAGACATTTTTGAGGAAATCGATTAAATCCGGCATATTTTGAATTTATTTTTTAAACGTTATTTTTAATGGAATAAATTTTAAAAAATTAAACAAAGGTGTCTTCTTGGGGATATTGGTTTTTGGAAGTGATCCCAGCGTTGGTCACTTTTGGAAATTGATTGGAAACTATATCACGTCTTGACCAAAGGTTGTAAGCGAAATTGTGTGGTCAGAACAGTTCAGAAGCCATTGGTGGTTGTGGTAGAATGATGTCACCTGGAGGCTGAGTGTACTGGCGTTGTTCAAACAGTTAGTCTCGCTGGATTACGCGCTATTTCTCAGAAACCACATGTGGGTGCGGAACAAACAAAAATGTGTTTCTGCAGGCCTCTGCGACAGGGATTGGTGAGACGCCCTTGCAGAAGGAAATGCTCGAGTAACAGGTCTTTATGTATATATGCATGGCATTTTAACTTGACATGTTTCGCAGAGAAACCAACGCCATCAGAAAATAATTTAATTTTTGTACAGTGAAATTATATTTCTTATAATGTCGGCTCATCGTTAAAAAAAAATTCCAAATTTCAAATATATATAATAAATCACGAAAAAAATTAAAGATACATTTCGGTTATAATTTATTTCGTGAATATTGCTGTATTCATCTCTTCAGACCGAAAGTTCTTAATAAATGGAGATAGTTCACTCGAACTGATCTACTAGATTAACAGGAGGAAAGGAAAGCAAGATAGAAGGAGAGGAATAAAAAATAATAGATTTTCGTATATAAAATT
>CAHIKZ030000129.1:1852500-1892500 GCA_903632075.3 Acanthosepion pharaonis | reverse complement strand
AAACCTTAAACACTATATTTTGTCACACAGACACACATACATATTCATACAAGTATCACATTTATTTTCGTTATGGAATTTTACCCGAAATTTCCTTAAATTGAGAAAAAATAACATCTATGCCTGAGGATGGTAAATGTTTTTACCGAATATACTTGCAAGCAACATGGACTGAACATCTAATCCATTGCACAATTAATAAAAACAAGGATTGTATCGTTCAGCGAGTGGTCAGTGAATTAATGCATTCTTAATCTGTTAGCGAAGTGAGTTCGCCACTAATAACATTAACTTTATTGATTTATTCTTTGAATGACTATTTTACAATATTAATTTAGGTGCATTATTTAATATATATATATATATATATATATATATATATATATATATACGAGGAGTGGTGGACTTTTTAATTCCTGGAATAGCAGCAGTGTGTCTCTATGATGATAACTATTAAACAATTTTACTCGTGCAGCTGCAGAAATATTCCAACTTCCATTCTCTTGAAACGCAGATCATATGACCCATTCATTGCCGAGCAGTACAAGAAGTTGCATGTGTTCATATTATACTGTTGACAGATAATAACAGAAAAGAATCTGGAGCGGCCTATTAGCATAAAGTTTTTTTGTATAACTGGCTGTGAAGCTTTATCCTTATTTAAAATGGATTATGATGAACATATCATGAAGAAATCGACTGGATTTTGAGTTTTACGGCCGGTTCAAGGAAGGAGAAGATAAGCACGATTATGCAAGTCGATGATGTAGATTGACAATCAAGGTAGGAGAAGAGAAGAAAAGAATATGAAACGAAAGAAGACGCATCGGATACTAACATAAGATTTAAGTAAGAGAAAATAGTCCTCAATGGTGGTGCCTTGAATCTTGACTGGTAAGCGGAAACAATCTTGGTTTTACTTTTCATCTGATCTTTTGAATAATGCAGAGGACATAGATCACAGGTTCATTACTAGTGACGAAACTTGATGTTCTCAATACGATTTGCTGACGTCCTGGATATCCGACAACACGTGGCTACATTACGGAAAGGTATTTCAGCAGTAGCACTACCATCAAGTGCATTTCTTCACAGAGGGAGTACTTTGAAGATGACAGCTACCAATATAGGCTAGCTCATCAAACTTTATTTTCACAGGGCCATCTCAAGTATTAAACTGTCAAACCTCATATATACAGGGTGCAATGGATAAACTGTTATCCAAATTACGCAAAAATAAAACTAACTGACATCCTATTTTAATAGATATATTTACCAAAATTACGCAAAAATATCTTGAAATACTATAGAGTAAATTTATTCAATAAAATCGCCATTGGCTTCAACTACGACCTCCAGACAACTTCATTTAGAGTCCTTTTCTTTTCCTTCACATCACTTTTGTTATAGGTATCACACATTGTTTTAATAGAAGATCTACAAGGAATGGCGAAATGTTGTAAGAGCCAGGAGGCAAATTTACTGTCGATATCCTTGCGATTAAGGTATTCTGTAGACATTTATGTCGGAGTGAATTATTTTCTCCTTTGATCAGAATAGCATTTTTATGTCATAATTGTGGTTAGTCTTGTTACGGTTGGCGACGCATTTGATGTATTGTTTTGTAAAATGTTCCTTTTGTGTTCATATAATCTTTTATTTAGATTCTTTGAGGTTTCTCCTGTGTATTTTTTGTGAAAATTATGACAGCTGATGGAGTAAACTCTTCCTTCATGTTTTAGCTTATTGTTTTGTTTAGCCTAAGTTTAGTTTAGACTAAGTCTTTTTTTTGTTTTGTATGTAATAGTTACAAATTTTATGTTGAGTTTATATACTTTTCAGTTGTAGATGTGATAGAGTTAGCTGGTAGGAGAATATATATTTTTTATACATTGTTTGTATTTTTTTCAAGAGAGGCCGTATTTTGTTTTGGAATATTTTATGAGCCTTTTGTTTTACATTGAATATAAAATAATCAGGGTACTACAGAAGTTTCAAAGTGTTTTCAATATATTTCTCGTCTTCGTGTAAATAATGAGGAATGTATATCATTAGTGCTCTTAGGTAAAATCCGATGATTATGCCCGATTTTATTTTGTTATGATGTTGACTTCCGGTGGACACCGAGTTTTAAATTGTTGTTAATGCGGTGTAGCTTGATATCGAGGAAGGGTAACGAATTGCGTTCTTTCATTTCATATGTAAATTCCATTGTATGTTCGAATTTGCTTAGTTGACCTATTAGGTCAGGTAAATCAGTGTCACGAGGATATATACGTAGATCATCATCAATATAACAGAAGTATTTTGATTGTTTAAGTATTTTAGAAAGGATCGGATTCGAGAAATTCTACGCGGATACCACTCCACTGAGAGAGGGTGTCATTTTAATCCAAATTTTGTCTGTAACAATCAATATTTAAAGGTGAAGTAGCATTGATTTGTTATGAAAAGGTAGATTTTTGTTATTTTCGCACTTGTTAGAGAGAGCTTTACACCCTTGTGCCAATAAATTGAAAGAGAACGAATAATTCCGTTATTATTTACTTTTTTCGTATTTTTTCCAATGAAACATGACACAGTGCACATGTTAGTACTTTGTATGTCCAGTCCACGAAGTTGTTCCTTGCAGATTGACCACAGATTTTCGATTGGATTTAAATTCCGGGACAGTCTATGGTACTTTGATTTGCTCACTGGTAAGTTTTGCCAGTGTGTTCCTGCAGCGTTACAATTTTCGTACACTTCCTTAGAGTAACGTCTATCGCAGAGAATAAGTGTAAGACAACTAATCGACATCCGAGACAATAGTTTCTGGGCGTGAGGAAAATCTGATGCAATCACAGATGTCGCAATATTTTTCAAGGCCAAAAAAATTTCATCATACACCCCGAAAATAGATTTATATTACTGCACACCACTGCAAATGACCTAATCTGAGGAAAAAATAGAAATCGATTACACCCTGTCATGGTGAAAGAAAGGAAACTAACGCAGTTGTTTCAATTAATTTGCACAATGGTGTATATTTAATTGTGTCTGATGCTTTTTTTAGGAAATTTAGGCATTTTTCAATTCGGTTGTTAGTGTAGAGATATTCTTTTTACTCTCTTCTCGCTGTCATTTAACTTTCTTTTTACTTCCTTCCCTCTAATGTTTTATTTTTTACTCTCATTCTATCTTGCCTCTATCGTTTTACTTTTGTTTCCTTTTTTCTTTTTCTCCTTCTCTTTCCCACACTTTTATCTGTTTACTTTTCCTTTTCTTTTTGATAATATTCAATTCTATTTTTTGTCATTAGACTCAAATGTGGTACGGCTGTAGCCCAATAAACCAGAGAAGTCTAGTTGTACTATGGGGAGGAGGAGGAGGGTTTACGGGGAGGAAGAGAAGTCATCTCTTCATCTGATTGATGTCAAACTTCATTGATCACTTCGGTTGTGACGTATCGTCCAGCGAGAAATCACTAACACAGAGATCAAACCATTTTTGACACGTTCGAACTTACCTTCTCCATCAAACGCATAAATCTATTTCTTTTTTAGTTTTAACTTGCATATTAATTTTTCTCAAGATATTACTTATTTTCTTTTATTTTCAATATTGGAATCAATATTAGATACATGCTAATTATCTTCATTTATTTAAACAGCTGCCACAGTAATGATATGAAATTCTGTAATGTTTTAATTAAGGACTAAATGCCCATCATTGTCTCTGACGTCATATACAAACCTTTGAAACTATCCAGTAGAAGAGCGTATTGCGATTTAAAGAAACGTTTAAGTGTTTATGTATGTACGTGTATCAGTGAGTGTGTGTATATGCGTGTGCACTTGCTTGTACCTGTATGCTTATTCATGTACAGTGCACACGGGCGACACGCACCCGCAGAGCCCCACTTCAAAAATGGCGAATAACAGACCTCTCCACTGGCGCCTTGTGCAGCGACTTGTATCGGCCTCTTTGTCTGTTCTTGGCTTATCAACCATCTTTTCTCCCAGTAAGACAAAGTCGTTTATGACAATAAACTTGGGGAAAAAAATGAAGGAAATAAAAAAATATATTTCTCTCTTTTTCTAGATCTAAACATTTTCTTTTATTTTGTATTATTTTACTTACTACAATCTAACATCCCAATCAACATATAACAAAGAACTTTTTCTTCATCTCTGTACCGTCTCCCTTCAGGGCGTTAGCTATCACGGCTCTCCACAATTTCCTGTTTTTTGTAGTAATTTTTTTGTCTTTTTGTTATCTCTCGTAAACTTTGTTCTGACATCCATCTATAAAGCTCACTGGGTAGGTTATGCACTATTTTCCACCGCTCTTTTTGCATTCACTCTGTACTGTGAGTGTCAAATTTTCCAAGCCCTCTTTCTTCATTATGTGACCTACAAATTTCAACTGTCGCTTTCAGATGTTAAGGATATTCTTTTTAGATGTGCTGTGTCCCTTCAGGAGGTAGATCATGATTCATCACAATTTACTGTCCTTTGTCCGTCCTAATATATTTTGTCTTTGTTATCTCTCCTAAACCCTGTTCTGTCATCCATTTACTCAAGCTCGCTAGTTAGTTTTTCTTTTCTTTTCTTTTTTAATATTTCACCCCAAGTAAGGCAATAAAGTCCCTAAAACGCAAAGGGGTTACTAAGTGTAAGAGAATATGAGAAAAAATATTGAGGAGAGAGAACAATAAAAAGACAATAATTAAGAAGACAGAAGATAACGTTTGACATTGCATATAAATTTTTAAAGATCAAAGTTGACTGGGAATCCAGAAGAGAGTTCCACAAGCGAGAAGTGCAATAGAAAAAACTGTTAGCATAGAATTTACTGTTATATCTAGACATTTCAATTGAAACATAATTAGACCTTACCGCCAATCCAGTACTGCGCTTAAATTCATAAAATCTAAGTACCACAGCAGAAAGTTTATCAAAACAGTTACCATGAAAGTATTTATAGAAAAGGCACAGGGAAGCCACGTTACGTCCATTGGAAAGTGACTGAAACCGACCGTTCTGGTTATGACGATAAACAACATCCGCATCCTGGGTAGGAAGATAAACTACGTCCAACAGCAAGGCCTCTGGTTAGGTGGCTCAATTGCTAGTATTCCCAGGCCCTCCCTGACCCGAGATGGTATAACCTGTTAGGGTCCCAGCTATGGGCAAATAGTTAACCCCCAAACTGGGGTCAAAATACTATGAATGTATAAAAATAAGTTTTAATACCAGAAATACTTTATAAAATTATTACCAGCAAAAGATTTTAAGGAAAAATTTATTACCAACAATACATTGTTACCAGCAATACATAAAAAAAATACAAGCTATACATTTTTTGAAGAAATATTACGAGAAATATGTTTTTGAAGAAAAAATATTACGAGAAATATGTTTTTGAAGGAATAAATATTACCAGAAACAGATTCAGGAAAAAAAATATTACCAGCAAGAAAAATTTTGTCGGCATTAAATAACCCATTGAGGTGTTGATATGCCGTAAAACAAAACAAACAAACTGAAACCGAGACGCCAAACCCCACCAATAACATTGCAGATGCTTCTTGCGATTTTATCAAGAATCTCTAGATATATAGCAAGAGCTCTACCCCATAAGTGGCAGCAGTATTCAGTTATTCATGCGAGGTTATGCATTGATTTCATTTATCCCTCTTACTTTCAATCTGTCCTGTGATGAGTAAAAGAAAGGGGAAAAAAGAAGAAAAAATCTAGAACAGGCGCTTCACCGTAGAGAAGACAGATAGATAGATAGATAGATAGATAGATAGATAGATAGATAGATATGAAGAGACAGATTGATAAATAGATAGATAGATAGTATCAGAGTGAGACAGATCGATAGATAGATAGATAGTATCAGAGTTAGAGATAGTACTATCAGAGTGAGATAGATAGACATAGATAGATACTATCAGTGAGATAGATAGATAGATAGATAGATAGATAGATAGATAATTATCAGAGTGAGATAGATAGATATAGAGAGGTACTATGAGATAGATAGATAGATAGATAGATAGATAGATAGATAGATAGATAGATATGAACAGAATGTTATATATATATAAAGAGAGTGATAGATACTATCAGAGTGAGATAGATAGATATGAAGTGAGTGAGATAGATAGACAGATAGTATCAGAGTGCGATAGATAGATAGATAGATAGATAGATAGATAGATAGATAGATAGATAGATTTTTCGTAGGGCCTTAAGATTGTAAAACCTATTACGGTTTATATTCACCATATGAGGAGAGTAACGAATTGTCCTCTTCGAAAGAGGTGAAAAGCTAATAATGTCAATGTTAATATCAGCAGCTTCCTTATGAGGAAACATTTGCCATTGATTGACAGACCAGGTTGTAGGTGGAAATTTGTGAAATCTTTCCGTTAAAACAATTTTTCACTAAAATAGGTTTCTCAAGTCCAATAGTTATTATCGATATTTCCAGTAATTATGAAGTTTCCTTCCTAAACTTTTGTGAGAAGTCGTGTGGAATATCAACATCTTGACTATGTCATTGCTTTCGCTTCGAATTACATGTGCTACCCATTTTACGTGTTGCTGTTGTTGAAAGAGTTCAAGTGATATGATTTTTGTTATTTGTTATTAAGAGGCTTATTGATTAATTGATTGATTCGTTTTTTACAGCTTATCAACCCATTGCAGGTTATTTAAAGCCAGAAAATATTTTTTGATTGTAACAATTTTTCTAAATTTTTTTTTTGAGATAATAATGCTTTAGTGATACAAGACTTATTAATTAACCCATAGCTGGAGGGAAAGGATCGATTCCTACCTTTCTCAAGGGTATTTGCGTGGAAGTGAATATACCGAACTCAATGGAAATTTGAACTCGGCTCTCCAATTAACAATAGGGAGCCATTATCCATTACACCAATCCGACACCCAAGCTTACAGAACCTGGTATTCCCAAGCGGTCACCCATCTAGATACTGACCAGGCTCGAGGTTGCTTAATTTCGCAAATAGTACGGGAACCATGGTTTCAACGTGATATTGCCATCAGCTTGAATAGATAGATGTTTAGAGGAACTACATAGTTACACTAGCCGAAACCTTCACGGCTAAGACCCGCTATGCTTTGTGAAACCGACTCGCAATATGATCCTTCTCCGATCATTATAATCTGAACTTGTTCACGTCTAGGGTCAACCTTTCCCTACATATCCGTATAATCTGTTCCTCTTACTCTATCTCAAGTGGCCCTCAAGCCTTGTACAGGGTGAACAAAATGAATTATTACTTTAACTGAGCAGATATGGGCCTTCAAGAATAACTGAACGAGGAAGCGTGCTTCCCTTAAAAAGTTAAATAGAATCTTGCTGAGATCGAGTGATCTGAAACACACCCGATCAAATGATGTTTCTCCTACAAAAGAGGCGCAGGTTCAATTCCTGCTGGAGAACACATTTTCATTATTAGGTTTTTCGAGTACGCAGACCGATATATGTAATACACACTGTTTAGAAATAAAATAGAAAACCGGGCGTCTATTAAAATCACGTGTATCCATTAAAAACAACGTTTGAAGTAATATAACTATATTTGCATATATGCATCTTTATATGTCTATATATGTATTTCTCATCCATGTCTCTCTCTCTCTCTCTCTCTCTCTCTCTCTCTCTCACACACACACACACACATTCTCTCTCTCTCTCTCTTTCTCTCTCATTCTCTCATTCTCTTCCTCAAGGATTACTGATTTTAATATGTCATTCTGTTTGGTGTTCCATGTTGGTTACCCCGCCCAACCAGGCTCTTCAGTCACCTATATACAGCAACAGTTCGATTGTGCCATAAAACATCACTGCAATCGATTTGCATGAATTTTAGTGGGCGTTTTAGTGTGTGTCTCGTTCAAGCTCAAAATCTCTCACACAGCCATTGAAACGCCACAGAATATGAACACGTGATACTTACTTGACCAATGAAAAGAAACAACATAGAATTCGAAATAGTGAATCAGTCTTTACTTCCCCCCCCCACAAAATAAGAATTCTGCTGAAGCTACAATAAAATTTTTATTAAGCTTTTTTTATGTTTTTCTTTTTTAATAATTCTGTCAGATTTAATCCTGATTTCTCAAATCATTCTTTTTTTTATATAGTTTGGGCCGTCTAAAAAATAAATAATGCAAAATAATTTCAATGTTTCAACAAATACACACCACACCACACATATGCATATATATATATATATATTTGTATGTGTGTGTGCATGTATGTGTGTGTGCATGTATGTGTGTGTGTGTGTGTGACTGCCAGTGTTTGAATTAAAGTACCACATTTTCATTCTCGCCGACAGCTGCGTGTATATTGTCAAAGTTTATTTGTATTTGGCCTGCGGCTCTCAGTGAATCTCCTGCAGTTCGACAGGCAAAACCGACTGCTTGTTTTGAAAACTGCAGCTGTTTCGAAAAAATGCATTGTGTGTAAATGCAAAGTGGGAGACGTAGAATACCGAAGACCCCACGCAATCATTCAGATTTATGAACCAGTAGATTCAGTAATGGCTAGAGTAGGCGGGGAGAGGATTGAGCCGCTCGTCTTGTGAATCATCATTCAAAACATTCACAATATTTAAAAACAATGACTACTTTATCTTATTCTCGGTTTTCTTCTCCCCATATATGTATATATATATACATATATATATTATAAATTTACTAATTTAAAAATATGGTTCAATCGCTACGCAAGAATTACCATGTTTCAGAAATAGAAACTAAAAACTTCAAGTTCAATTATAGAATTAAATTAAAGTCCCTAGTCCTGTTTGATTTTCAAGCGAATTTTGAATTTTACGGAGCTTTATAAGCACATACATTCATAATATTAGTTTCTAAGGATACGGGGAAATCCAATCATTTTAATAAGGAGCGGTAGGGTATTCATTTTTACTGACAACTATTGTATCAAAATATGAGTTACTTCCGAAAAGAGCCTTTTGCAACGAATGATAACATCCGTTCAACGCATGTCGTCTGGTCTTTGTCAACGACAAAAAGTTTTTCGACACTTTTGTTTCTCTTTCTCTTTATTATTATTATTATTATATATATATATATATATATATATATATATATATATGTATGTGTGTGTGTGTGTGTGTGTGTGTATTTAGATTGAATTGAGTTTGTGACACTGGGTTTCACGCATATATATATATATATATATATATATATATATATATATATATATATATATAAAAATAACGTGCGTTTTTTTATAGCTGTAGGCACGTTTATTTTAATTTAATAATAAAAAAAAAAATCCACTCCCATTTATTTTAAATATAGAATATAAATCCCGTATATTTTAAACGCCCCTATAATATATGGACTGCGTTAATCAGATATTTTATTAGAATTTAAATGATGTAACGGTTAGGCTCTACTCGGTGAGGAAATATACATATATATATATATATATATATATATATATATATATATATATATATATTAAGTTAATAAATTAAGTTAATATAATTCAAGTGGATCCAAACTAATATAAAATATTTAAATTTATCCACAAAAGAGCTCATAGTATTTATTATTACAGAGCAATCGCCGGGGTTGATAAGACCGAAATAGATTATTCCCCATATGAGGTGATTTTGGATGTTATTGTTCATTATATATATATATATATATATATATATATATATATATATACTTTATTCCATTTAATCTTTATTTAAAAAAAAGTATTATGTAAATTTTTGTAACTTTGTATAATATTTATGCATTACACCCTAATCTTTATTCGGTAAAAATTTATGTCTTTGTTGTTTCCGTTCCTTATATTATGGCCACTACTGTATATATATAACGAATAATCTGATAATAAGGATCTTCAAGAATGTAAGTGCCAAAATGTTGAGCTGTCTGGCATTTATAAGTCATATATATATATATATATATATATATATATATATATATATATATATATATATATATATATATATATATATATATATATATACATATACACACGGCCTTATCACGTTAAAACACCAGTTCCCGTACGATCATTGAAGTTAAGAAAAAACGGAGCCAGGTCAGTAACTGTATGGGTGACCGCTTGGGAATACCATATACTGTAATCTTGAATGTGCAAGTGGTGTAATGGATAATGACTTCTTAATTGGAGAGCTGAGTTCCAATTCCACTTGAGTTCGTTATATTCTCTTACGCGCAAATGCCTTTAGTAAAGATGTGAATCCCTCCAGCTATAGGTTAATTAGTAAGACTTGTATCACTAAACAATTATTATCTCCCCCCCACACAATTCCTACACTATAAAAATATTTTCTGGATTTAAAAAACCTGTAATGAGTTGATTAGCAATAGAAAACAAATTAATCAATCTATCATCCTTTACAGCAGGCGATTCTAAGAGAAAGTGTTAACAGAATTTGTAAATGGCAGATACAATCTTAATGATAAAATTTATGCAGATGGCACAGTGTTGGAGCCGACACAAAAAGGAAACAAAAGATCATAAAGGAAAGTGAGAAGGAAAAAAACTAAGCATCAATTGTAAAAATTCAGAATATATGGTTGTCAGTATGAGAAACATCCCTAGACTCGATCTCCGAAATGATAGATCTTTCTGATGTTAAGTGGGTGTGGTTGGGTGGTATTCTATTAATTTAGTCCAGGATTTTTTTCATTTTTTATATTTTCCTAACTTTTCCGTGAATCTTTGTGTGTCTGTCATTACTGTTTGCTCATTGTTTTTGTTTTTGTTGTATACATTATAACTATACCCCGCCTCTTTCGTCGAATGTGGTTATCATGATGTTTTTCTTCGTGGCTAAGTTTTTTAGTACCCGTATGTATCTCCTGGGTAGCGTAGTTTTCAGAAGTGTTTGTGAGGGTGGCTGCTAATATACCTTGTACGAAAACTTTTTCGAATTTGGACTTGTTGAACATACGTTTTTGGTTAAACTTGTAACAGTGTCAGCATTCTTCAGGGCATTAGCGAGTTTCAAGCTAAAACTCAAAACTTCAAATTCAGTGACAGAGAATTTGTATTTGGAGATGTTGTGGATAAAATCCAGATTACCAATCTATTTCCCACTACTGTTGATGCTTTGAATCTTGTGTTTTAATATATACTGAAATCCTGAGATTAAATAACGGTGTTTTTTTGTCTTTTGTCTGTTTTCTCTCATTTATTGATGGAGTTTTAATAATAGAGAAATAAGTTAAATTATGAAACATTTCCTATTTGTTCTTTTATTTTCTCATCTCCTCGGATGCCGATCCAAATTTCAGCGGGGATCGAAACCGGGCTGAATTAGCGTCAGACGGAGAATCTACCCTTAAGCCGCTGGCGCACGCCAGGGTTGAAGATGAATTTAAGCGTCTGTCTATATTTCTGAGATGAGGTATTATGTACATTATTTACATTATTCGGACTATTGTCCTCATCTTTGTCGCCATATTTATCACAACGTTTCCGCCATTGTACGCTCCGGCCTTCTTCAGGTGGTTGGAATGTCGAACTGAACCGTTTATTTCGCTCACTGGGGTAGACTGTTCTAGTTCTACATGCCATGTTTGATGGATGTCAGTTATCAGTTATCTCTTGTTGATTTCCCTCTGAATGTTCTGAATTTAAGCGTATTTATTTATTTATTTATTTTAGATAAACACGCCAGCGACTGAGAGAATTCGATTCATTTTATCGAAGAGTATTATGTGTTTTGGTTAAGGTTGTGATATTGTCATCTTTCTTTAAGCCGTGGGGATATTTCAGACCAAAAGTTGCTGCTTAGGTCGTAAATCTTGTGTTTTAAGCGATTTAATTGCTTGTAGTTTGTGTGTTATAATTTTCGTCACAAAATTTCGGCTTCAGATTTGGAAATTATATTTTCACTACGTAACATCTTTTCAATTGATGTGATCCTGGTCATTGCGGTGCTTTTCTTGATGGTTCAGTTGCTCTGCGCATGTAACGAGGTTATCAAGGGTTCAACAAAATAGTTAAGAAACAATCAAAAAATAAAAACAAATCCTGGATCAGATTAATAGGATACCACTCCCAACACACCCACACAATACGGCTTACTCAAACACACACAAACTCGACATAACCGTCTGACCATTGTGTCCGGTACGGTATCAACAGTGCACCCTACAAAGTAGCTAGAGCGCTTGTAAAAATCCTAAACCCGTTCCTACGTATAAATACAACACATATCAAACACTCTGGTAACTTAATCCAGAGAATACGTAACGTGAATGTGGAAAATATGGTTCTGGCGAACCTAAACATCAAATCATTATACACCAACATACCCATCATGAAATACAACATATTGAGAAACCACCTCGAAAAGTCAAAAGAAAAGCTTCATCTACCCGTCCAGAAAATTTTTAAAAAATATGCAAACTAATCACCTGCCATTGCTTCTTCTCTTTCAATAATATTCTCTACAAGTAAAAATCTGGTTTATCTATGGGCTCACCTCTCAGTGGAGTTCTCGCTTGCTTTTTTATTGAATTCTTAGAATCCGGTCCATTTAGACACATCATGCCAAACAGTTCTACTTACCTAAGATATATAGATGACGTTCTCTTATTATATCCCCAAGATAAAAACCTATTAGACATAATAATGAAACTCTATATTGGTGAACCGAACACTGAATTATTTTGAAATAAGCAATTCATTACCTTTTTTTGATATCTTACTGTTGTGGTACGATCCACCTAATTTACATAGTGGAGTACCGACCATATAAATATGGTTGGTACCGGGAAGACGAGGGAGGAAGAAGAGATCCAATCCAGAGACTCTGCCCGACTGCGACTAAGTTAACCCATTCTACAGGAACGGTCTTCCCAAGAATATACCAAACTATCTGTAAATATTGTGTACACGTTCTTGTGTCAATACATTTTGTTTAAGTACATTCTGTGTTGTATTATTATTATTCCATGCTTTATTCAAGTTTCAACACTTACTAATACGCAACAAAGAGAAATTAGATTTTAAAGTATATAGTAAGCTCACACACAAAAGCGATCTAATTAACATCTATTCCCACCATAACCAAAAAATAAAATCTGGACTAATATTTTACATCAGAGACCTTAGGATATGTAGCTCTGGAATACCTAAATGAAGAAGAGAAATATATTAAGAGAACATTCAAACTTTTCAACTACCTACATTTTATCCTCAAAGCCAAAAAACAGTCAACATCAATAAGATTTCTCACAAAAATTACACAAATTTCATAATCCTGTCCTTCAACAATTTTTCTACTAAACTCATAAAGAAATTATTCATCCCTGATACCGGATCATTACCACCACCTCCAAGACTATCGGAGATATAATTAGGAAGAAAAATAAACCGAACACCAATTCAAATGCTTGTTTTTATCAAATAATTTTTTTACAATGCAAAAATATTTATTTTGGGGACACATCACGTGATCCAAAGACATCATCTACGAACACAAGAGAGACTTGCGTTTGGACAAACGATGTAACTCTCGTTTTGCATCGAAATGATGCAGAACATTACATTGATTTCACTAATGCCAACTTAATTTAAAAAAAGGTACATAATTCTTTTAGGAGAGAACACATTGAAAACTTCATAATAATATTATTACCAACTATAAACACACGTCTAAAACATTACCTTACATCAGCACCATCTTTGAATACATTCTTAAAGAATCCAACTTACATCTATCTAATCAGAGAATACATTTTTAAAGAGGTCAACTATAAATTAGAACCTTGTGACACCCCGCTACACGGTTTGACCACACAAAGGTGAAGATGCCAGAACTGCCATTACCATCCGATGCCCACTTAGATATAGTCTTCACAAGTCAACCCACCGTAGGAGCTATATGGTGAAAAGTCACCCCCGTGAGATAGTGGCAATATAGTGAAAAGTCACCCCCGTGAGAGAGGGGTTATATGGTGAAAAGTCACCCCCGGAAGATAGAGGCTATATGGTGAAAAGTCACCCCAGACAATGCCGCGTAAACGGTTTCAAACTCTATCAAGGCTGGAAAGGGAGGACAGTGTAGCTCCAGATGTGGCAGCCATGCTGCATTTCTGGTTCGATGTGCCTCTTGTAAAGTATGGCTGAAGAAGACAGGTATGTTTTGAAGCGGTACAAGGAGCCGACCATTTTTCTAGCACCTTTATCGATGCATAGAATAAGAATTCTACCTGAGATCTGAGGTGAACTTAATCCCAAGAGCCTCATTGAGAGCGCAACCGTCCATCACGACTGGTGTAAATTCAGAGTCATCTCTGAGATGATGAAACGCTATTAGCTTGGTTTTTGGAGTTATTGGAAGTACTGAATATATACTGCTATTTTCGTAATATTGTCCCTATTTTTAGAACAATATAACGACGTTTAAACAACTCAACATAATATTCTGCCATTATTTCAACGGCATGTTTTGCTTTCTCTTTTTTTTTCTTTCTTTCTTAACTTTGTGGTCGAGTTGGAGTTGGCTTTCCAGAATGGAGAATTATAGTCAAAACATGAACACGCAATCTCCAGACACCGTTGCTGAGTACAAGAGGAACATATGTTAGTTCTTTGTAAAACCACGTGACCCGTGACCCTCTGACTAGACACCAAGCGGTGCGTATGCACAACTGAACATATGTCCACACATGCTCCAGGCACTATCCTCACTACCACCTACCCTTCCTCTAACATCAGGGACATACACACAAGCCCCCGAGCATATTTACGCATTCGGGGGTCGTGATGGTTATATAAAGATTCATATTAATCTACTTTGAGAATCTATCTGAAATATTAAAACTTACGAAATGCCTGCGAGAAAAATCTTAGATAATTTTTATACATGAGACCTTTTCTTTTACTCTCTTATTTTCTCTTCGTTTTCCAAAAATGTGATATATGATAATTTGTGCGTTTGGAAAGGAACTTTTGGGATGGCGTATATGATTAAGCAATAGTCCCATAACAATGTTACCTATAGTCAGCCGCCCTGGGTATGACGATAAACTACATCCGCGTCCTGGGTAAGACGATAAACTACGTTCGACAGCAAGGCCTCTGATCGGAAGGCTTTGAGAAGCGTGGAACCACCTCTTGATTGCTGGTGCTCCCAGGTCCATCCTAGCCCAGGGTGGTGGCGCCTATAAGGGTCCCGGCTATGAGCAAATAGTTAACCCCCAAATTGGGGTCAAAAAAGTCTAAAATAGGTTTTAATACCAGAAACAATCTTTTGTAAAAAAACAAAAAAACAAACTAACAGCAATATATTATTACCAGCAATACATTTTTGAAAAAAATATTACCAGCAATTGAGTTTTTGAAGAAAAAATATTACCTGGAATACATTATTGAAAAAAATATTAACAGCAATAAAAATATAGTCAGTTATAATAAACATAGCTATATTTAGTTATAACAAATTCATTATAGAGAATAAGGAAATTGAACATAGAATAGGCTGTGCTAGATGTAGTTTCTCACAACACTACCAATCGCTACAAAACCAAAACATCGACAAATGAACTTGAGATGTTTGTAAATCATCAGATCAGGTCGAGAATTCTTCTCGGATTCTCTTGAGTCGTTCCTTCCAATCAACTCTGTCAGACATCGTCATCGGCAGGTCCTCCAGAGTCAACTAGAGATATTCAGAGTCAACTACAAGTTGGTCAATGTAGGTGTGATGAGGTCTTCGAAACGATCTTTTGCCGCACAATGTGTTCAGTAGGAGGTCATCAGTCATAAGTTCTGACTTACTTCTCCAGGAGTGACCAGCTAGCCGAAGCTTTTTCTCTCTTAGCGAAACTAAGATAGGAAGAAGGTGTCCATACAGGCGTTTCTTTCTAGTTTTTTTTCTTCCAGCTTACACATGAGATCGAATTATACACGCATATATGCGATAACTTAGGATGCGTTCGATCCTCACATCCGTAAACTTGGCTTCGAGCCAAATCTAGGAAAAATTAAGTTATTAAATTTAAAACCCAATCTTCTCAAGAAAAATGTAAATCAATTTTAAAAGATTTACAATAAGATTTCTTATATAATACGGAGTGCAAACGCTTTCTTATTTTATGTGCCGTGACCCCTCAAAGTGCAGATGATCATGGTTCTCCACGATTTCCTGTCCATTGTAACTGTGACGTCCCCCGGTGTCGCTGCGCCAATCGTGACGTCTGCCTGGCCGCGCCCGCCGTGCTGTCCTAGTCGCGGCGCCAATTGTGACGTCACCCCGTCTGTCTCCGCGCCGTCGCCGTCCCATCCTGTCCTGTGACGACCAGTGGGACTTGGTATTGGTCGCGGCACCAAATGTGACGTTCTAACCTTTTGCCGATTCGGATGGGAATCTGGTTAGATTCGGTATCAGCCTTGTCGTTCCCAGCTTGCCTCCAACGTCTGGTTACTGAAGTAACTGTTTTGATTTCTAGTCTAACCTACCCACGTTGTGATTTGATCTTAGGTAGACGAAATCAATCAGTCGCCGGGCCGTAATGCAAGCTGAGTCCGGACAAGGGTAACACCACACAAGTATATGTAAAAGAAAAGAAAATAATAACTCGAAAAGTTCAAATGTGTTAAAAAAAGGATAACAATATTTTATATCTGGTTGCTGAATACAGGACTGCGTCTTTTCTCCCAAACCGCTATATGGATTCGTGACACTTTGTGTTTGTTAGGCGAGTCTTAACATCTTAAGTTGTTTGTTCTTTAAGAAACTGGTTCTTGGTGTATCTTCAGGCGATATTCGTAAAACTTGTTTTGGTGGTGTGAGTCTAAATCGTTCTTCAAAAATAAATTGTTCTTGCTTAGAAGTTGAGTTCGGAATTGCGTGGAATCTTTCAGTCGGGTTCCTGCGAGGCGTCTGCGAACTGCTTAACTCAACTCAACTCAACTCAACTGTGAACTTCGAACTGCCAACTTACTCGTTGCGACTCTGCTTATATGGACGCCGACCGAAACCGGGGTGGGCTTGTCGGGGTTTGAGGTTCCTTGATAATTCTAAATCTACAATCCACTTCTTTGTTTTCGGTCAGGAAAATTTTTTATTTTCCATTTTTGGATGTTCTTCCAAATTCTTCCTTTTTCATATGGGTATCTCAACCAATCCCTTCAGGGGGCGTCAACAGCTTTCCCCCCTCTCTCTCTCACAGTGGCATCTCACGCCGATCCCTTCAGGGGGGGCGTCAACAGGCCTGCCTCCTTCTTCACATGATAAACTCCGCCTAACGCTCACGCCACCATTCAGCCAATGGGCGCTCAGCGGCGTGGGTGTGGCCCGACTAGCCTCGGTTTAAAAATTCTTGCTCTTTCTTTTTCTTTTTCTTTTCTTTCTTTTTCTTCTTCTCGACAACAACCCAATACGACCCGTAGTGTGGTCTCTTAATATCAATTTTATCCTGAATGTCACCTGGGATTCATCACTCGGGACCTTCGCCGATTATCAAGTGGGTGGCCATCTGGCGACCTGGACGCTACAGCCAATTATCTGTTCCAATAAAATAATTTTCTTATCATAGCCAGCTCCTGACACCAAACAGGTGCCTTTTCCAAACGACATCTCCGTAGATGGTTTAGTCTTTTGTTTTCGTAATTCTGCGGTTGGTCACACGGACATTTTTCCGCGAGCCAATTAATTTTTATCTCTTTAGAATTCTACCCTGTAGGTCACCTGGCCGACCTGAAATTTTCATTATTGCCATACTCGGTGCGCCGTCATAAATCAAACGCGACAGATGCGTGACCTTACTTTCTTCGCTAATGAAAATAAAATCTTTCCACTTTTCTTTGTTTAAACAAAAAATAACATCGCTTAGTGTCCTTTTAGTGATGGCTTCTTATCACCTAAGTTTTGTGACTTTCTCTTAAAACCTGTTCCGCCATCCATTTATTCAAGCACATTAAGAATGTTATGCGTTGTTTTCATCTACCCCTCTTGCCTTCAATTTGTCTTGCGATTATCAAATTTTCCAAGCCCTCTTTCCTCATCATGGGCACTAGAAATTTCAACTGCCTCTTCCTAATGTTAAGTATAAGTTTCGTTTTTGCTTCCATTTTCTCTAAAATTCGTTGATGCTCACAAAATCAGTCCATGTTATTCTTAGCATCCTTCTGTAGAACCACATTACTGTTTTCTTCAAATGTCTTTTTTATCTGTGAGGAGATTGCCCAACATTCATTGCGATACAAGAGGACAGATATCACGTAACAGTTTAGTACTCTTTTTTTATTTTTCTATATTTATAGTTGTTGTCTTTATGTTCAGTAATCCACCCTCGAGACTCCTGTATAAGTCGGATTTTATATAGAGTCTCAGGTGGAAAAATCTACATGTAGATAAACTATAAAGAAATTAAGGTAGCTTAAATCTATTGTGTTTATTACTGAATATTATCGGAAGTTATATAAGTCGATTCAGTACAGACTCCTTGTTGTAGCATACCTACGGAAGATAATGGGTATGTCCCCAATCACATAAATACAATAGTAAATACTGTATGTTGGTCTGCAGTTGGAGTTTCGTCTCCAGCTGTGCTGGTCAAACTCTCTTTTTCCGTGCAGAGAGGATCCACAGACAAGGTTATGTCGAAGGGCAGAGTCTCGTCTCGGAAAACAGCTACCTGACCCCGTTTTATGCGGGGTCTACGATAAATATTTGGCCGAGCCTACGGGCTCGGATACACCACATTAAATTCGGCCTTGTGCCACATCTGACCGCGTGAGGCGGTTAGTAGATATCTTGCAGTTAGAGATTCATCTTGGAATTCACTTGACTCACTTGTAGCAGTTGACTACTTCTACGCGCCGCTGGCGAATCTTATATGTGTTGTTTTTGTCCTAAGTATTATCGTTCATTGCCGACCTTCGTTTGATTGTTTTATTCAGTAACCTTTTCTAGGTTACAACAGATATGATACTAAGTTACAACACTCCTCAAACAAACTTTCTTCATCACCCAAACCCATTCCTACTATTTGAAGAATATATATATGTACACACACACACACACACACACACACACACACACACACACATATATATATATATATATATATATATATATATATATATATATATATATATATATATATATTCGATTATAGGTGCAGTTTAATTTATAATTACTTGAATCATTCATACAAAAACAAATATAGAAAGCTTGTAAAAAAACTAAAAAAGACCTTATGAAACTGGAATTTATAAACAGGGATCATATCATTCATATACAGGTTCGGGGTTAGTGTATTTTATTGAAACTGTTTGCGAAGATTTATTCTCGTCATTTAAATCATTAACCTCTATATTTGTTTTTTGTATGAATGATTCATGTAATTATAAATTAAACTGCACCTATAATCGAAATTAAAATAACTGATCCAACGTGCAACTTTCGGATAATAAGTGTGACATTCCTGTAATTATTGAACAATATAGTTCATGCCACATTGACGGAAAACCTACCAGTACAAAAGAATTCTCCTATTACTATATTTGTACAAAAACGCACAACCATAAAATTTAAAATTCAAACTCAGCGTTGCGACCGCACGTTCCAAAACAATAACACATTTCTCATAGCATTTTTTCGGATTACATCTCTATTTTCGTTGTCCTCTTATTACCGAGAAGTAAAAAACAAGAACAAATCTATTTCCATACCTGAAAAGCTTGTAAAAACTAAAAAAGACCTTATGAAACTGGAATTTATAAACAGGGATCATATCATTCATATACAGGTTCGGGGTTAGTGTATCTTATTGAAATTGTTTACGAAGATGTATTCTCGCCATTTAAGTCATTAACCTCTATATTTGTTTTTTTGTATGAATGATTCATATAATTCATATAATTATTCAAAAATCAAAATTTCCATGGTAACAGCTAGGGCGAATTTTGATTTTTGATTTCAATTATTAAAACACGTAAATTTCAGAAATACGTTATTCCGAAAAAAAATTTCGCTTGAAGATGGAACAGAGCTTACTTTAACTCAATTTAATTCAAATAATTATATTGAAGTTTTCGGCTCTTGTTTTGAAACATGAGACCTCTTATGTCGCGAATCATATTTTTAAATAAATAATTATATTTATGCTCTACTTTTCTTTTAAAAATAATAACTAAAATACTAAGGAACTTTGGATTATTTACCTAACTAGTTCCTTCCTATTTTCTATATATTTTCACATATTATATATATATATATATAGTGTTTTTTCGGCAGAAAATTTTTTCAAATTGTTTCGATTAATGTTAATGATCCACTTCTCCGAATGACAAATAATCTTTCCCAGATAAGGAGGAAATGCCGTCAGAATTTCGTTTCCGAAAAAAAAATGTATAACAGATATGGCCGATTCTTTAGACTTTCTTAAATCATTATCAGGGTAATTAGAAACAATTGGAGAGTTTCCTAGAACTAGTGAGTGATGGGATATAGGCAAAGAGTTTTGTGACACAACCAATACAAAAATACTAGTAAAATCAAATTATAAAAAATAGACTTATCATACTGGAAGTAATACTCATAAAACAAAAACAACCATCAATAAATAAAAACAATTACAAACTAAGAGTCCGCATCCTCAAATGTATATTAAACAAAATACATGTGACATATTTCTTTGCCCGGACTCTTGCCTAAGAATGATTATTCATAATTTGGAAAAGATGATCAATAAAATTAATTGACAAAAAATATCTGTTTTTTTAATAACATTTGCCTTAAACACACACACACACACACACACACACACACACACACACACACATATATATATATATATATATATATATATATATATATATATATATATATATATATTATATTTTATTTTATATCTATATACGACTGGTACAAAAAATCTTGCATAGTACAATTGGCAACTAAAAATATATTTAAAAAAACTGGTATCGGTAAAAGATATTGGAAAAAAAAGAACTCTAAAACCACCCCCCAAAAAATAGCCCAACATCGCAATGTCTAGCCCAGACAAAAAAAAAACCATCGAGTAAGTGTTCGTAGAGCAGATATGTAAAAACTTCGAGAAATATATGAGGGGAGAAATTCCACTTGAAAAGCAAGACCGTCTGTTCCTTCGTGGCCAAGCAGTAAGGCGCGCTGGGATAAACGGTGGAGTCCTCTTCCCTCAGGGAAACAGCTTCGATCCCTGTCGAAGGGCGCAAATCTTTCTTTAAAATGGTTTCTCGAATATTCAGGCCAGTAGGTGAAAATAAATAAATAATAAACGGACCGCCTACTCAAATACGTGTATCCATTAAAAATAACGTTTAAAGTGATATATATATATATATATTAAAAAAAATTTCAGATATACTAAATCTGTAGAAGGACACTATAAAACAAAGATTAAAGGAAAACTCATCTCAGGTTATGGAAGCACTACCAGAAATCAAAGTTGATCTTTTTAAACTAAATGTAATGGCTTAATGGGGAAAAGCCGTCTTATAAAGTATCATTTTCAGTCTCTCAATGAGACTCTTTGCTTTTAAGCCCTATTGGGACTCAGCTTCTCTCCAGACCTCAAGTGGAAATCGTATATACGATCCAGTGCTAAAGATGATGGAAAAATGGTCGGTTACTGCACCAAAACCTGCATAAAAAACATCGACTTTTTCTTGTCAGTACTTTCAACGGAGCATATAAAAAAACTGACTGCTGCTCAAACATACAAAATAAATATGTAATTATTATAAGCATTATATTTAGTGGGTACTCGGGCTTGAGTAGATATCGCTGCGTTTTTTTAGAGAGTGAAATTAATATCTACCGGCTTAAAGAACGTAATTCTTATTGACATGAATAGAACCTATATTAACGTTAGGGACAAACTTCAGACCAGGATTGATTTACCGTTTAGCTACGAGAAGTTATTACTGCAAGGGATAGCTCAATTAATCTATTTAAAAATGTATTCTTCTCGTTGTAGTCTAAATGCAGTGACCATTATTTTCTTTACCCGAAATATTAAAAAAAGAAAAATTTTAATCACAGGATTTTTTTAAATTCGGCACAATTCCTTTTACATTAACCGTTATAATGTGTATCCGTATACATAATAAATACATCGTTTATTATAACAAATAATATCAGCTGAAAAATTCATTAACTGCTTTTATATATATATATATATATATATATATATATATATATTGTCATCCACAAACAGACTGTTCGCTGTATCACAGATCATCAGTATGGCTAGACGTCCGGTTGCCTCTAGCTGAGGATCGAAACCCGGTCAGTCGGAGATTCTACCCCTAAACTGCTGGCGCATGGCAGGGATAAAGGTGAATTTAAGCGTATTCATTTTTATATAAACACACATTGACTGAGAGAACTCGATTCGTTTTACTGAAGAGTCTTGCATTATTAGCATTAATAATCACTGTTTACAAACTCACACTTCCTCCCCAGAGATCTCAAGTGAAATAAATTTTTCAGGTATATATATATATATATATATATATATATATATATATATATATATATATATATCAAAGGTTAACGGCCAGAATTGAATCAGACCAGCAAACAGTAGTATTAAAAAGTGCTCAATACACGTGTGAAAAAAATAAAATATAAGTAAAAATAACATGTAGAGATTTTAACTTTAAAAATAAAAAAAAAATTTAAAAATTTAAAAAATCAGGGAATCTGTTGTAAAGTGGAAAATTTTTAAAAGCCTTGCAACAGCCACAACAATATTTGCAACCTTTGTCAACAGGAAAAATTAGCAATTATGACATTTCCGGATCCAAATAACGTTTTAAACCAGAAATCCAAAGTCTTAAATCTTTGCTTACATGTTAGAAAATTACTCTTAAACACATATGATACTTGATAATAAAAAGAAGTAATGTACATTTCAATTACCCCCCCACAGATACATTTATAATACCCTTGCTTCTTTTCCTCTTCCTCCTCCTTCTTCTTCTTCATCTTCTTCTTCACATCCTCCTCCTCCCATTCTGTTACACCCAACGTCGTGCGTTTGTCTATTTTTGAAAAATTATAGCGTTCATTAGTTTTAACAAAATGAAGGGTTAAGTGGGCATTTCACAAAAAATACCTGAGTATACCATAAGGTTGAAACCAAGATAAAGGATTCAACTGACCTCCTGATTTTTAAAGTATATATACTTAAGAAATTGTATTCCTGATCAAACCGAATTCATAAATAATTACATCGGTCATACGACTACATGCTTATCTAGACGTCTTATGTTATACCTATCTGACCACAGCTCTATAAGAATCCATTTAAAACACACACACAAATTTATCAGACTCCATCCGAAATATACTACTGGAAAATACAAGTATAATAACCTCATCCACATGTAGAAAAAAATTTAAAATAATGGAAGCCTAAATAATAAAAAAAGAAGCCGACACTCAAAAATATTAACTAAAAACATAGCCACAATGTAATAACTGTGTTCGGAAAATAAAACGTCCCTATAACACTAAAAACATACACACAACCCATTCACCCAATTAAAAAGCAAAAATAAAATTATCCTTGGTAATGGCTAAAAGTATAGACGAAAGCGCTCGAAACTATAGAACATTTGGACAGTTTCTACACACTCAGTGTCCAGAAAAGAAAGCATTTGAAATATTAAATAAAAAGAAATATTAAATAAAAAGATTAACTGAAGTACCTTGTCAGTCGTCTTTAATGAAACACACACACATATATATATATTAAGAAATGGACAAGGTCCGACAATTTATTTATTAAAGACATTTTTTATGTTTAACGTTGTTAATTTATGTCTTTAATAAATAAATTGTCGGACCTTGTCCATTTCTTAATATATGACGTCATTTGTTTACATTCGATACGCCAGAGCAGTTATGAATGTACGAGATTCATGGAAGATTGGAGTTTATAAGCAGTAAATTCGACCTTGTCTACCGAACGCTTCTTTGTAGCCTAGAGGTAAGGCACGTCAGCGTATATGACGGTTCCGTATAGGATGCAGGTTCGAATCCTGTCAAAGAACGAATATTTTCTATGAAAATTCCTCGGACATTCAGGCCGGTAAATGTTATTTAATACTGTTTATCATAAACAGAGCATTTGCTTAAATACTTGTATCTATAAAATAACAACGTTAAACATAAAAAATGTCTTTAATAAATATATATATATATATATATATATATGGTCGGTAATTGGATGACAAAATGGGAGAAATCTATATAACGCGTTTTGTGCCTTAAAAGGACTCATTCTTTGATTTCTGTACCTCACACAGGAAATTAGCGTCCAGCTTTGAGCGAATATTAGCCCAAACCTCAAATGGAACTCGTACACACGTTCCATCGCTAAAGACGCAGGAAAAAATAGTCAGTACCCTGCACCGCACTAAGAAACACCTGACTCCTCATGGTATCCCCTATTTTTACAAGAAAGAGCTCAAGCCTAAAATGGATTACTACAGTCCTGGGTATGACGATAAACTACATCCGCGTCCTGGGTATGACGATAAACTACATCTGCGTCCTGGGTAAGACGATAAGCAAGGCCACTGATCAGGAGGTTTTGAGGAGCGTGGAACCACATCTTAATTGCTGGTGTTCCCAGGTCCACCTTGACCTGGGGTGGTAGAACCTGTTAGGGTCCTAGCTATGAGCAAATAGTTAATCCCGAAACTGCGGTAAAAAGCATTATAAATGTGTAAAAATAGCTTTTAATACCTGAAATACTTTGTAAAAAATTTTTAGCACAAATAAATTTTAAAAAAATAATTACCAGCAATACGTCGTCCTGGGTAAGACGTTAAGCTACATCCGCGTCCTGGGTAAGACGTTAAAAAATGTCCAGCAGCAAGGCCTCTAAGGAGGTTTTGAGGAGCGTGGAACCACCTCTTAATTGCTGATGTTCCCAGGTCCACCCTGACACGAGGTTGATATGCCGTTAAACAAAATAAACCAAACCAAACAGACGAGGTGTCGCAAGACTCTCACTGCTGTATCGCTGTATTCTTTAGTTCGAATAGTTCTAACCTACACGGTTAGTACCGATCATGTTACGCACATTGTACCGAACCATCCTCATTTCATCCGTATTCCATTTGTAAGATGTGAGTTCCACTTGAGCAGCTTTCCTGTGAACTACTACTCTGGGGAATCGACTCCAGAGAGAATGTTTTCCTGTCCTCTACAATCTTAACCTGGGTTAACCGTTATGTCCCCTACCTATCCGTATAAACTGTGACTCTTACTCTGTAAGCCTCTACCTCGATTGGCTCCCGGGCATTATACAGGGTGAACCACACTGTAAAATAAAATTAACATATACTAATCTATCATTACCATTAGATATTAATATTTAATATGAGCGTTTTGTAAGCTTCAATTTTTCTGAATTGGTAAGTACTGAATCCACCAAATTATTCCCAGAATATCAGTAGATAGAGAATTTGTTCTTGGACAGCATTCCATAAACTTGGTGAATTTGTTATATTTTAGTTCTGATTCCGATTGTTCTTAAGAAGTTTGTAAGCAAGTTCTTTAGTTAAAAAAAAAAGAAAATATCAAATGTCATTTGTTCAGTGATGCTCGTGGGAAAAGTCTGGTGTGGAAAAAAAGTGGATTCATACTTTTTCTAAGTGTATTTGCTCGTAAGTGAATATAACGAACCCCACTGGAATTGGAACTCGGCTCTCCGATTAACAATTCCGAGCCGTCATCCATTACACCCCCTGCACATCCAAGCTTACAGCAGCTGGTATTCTCAAGCAGTCACCCATCCATGTACTCACCACGCTCGATCGTACAGAAACCAGTGTTTCACTGTGATATGACCATCACCCGACACAGAATAAAACTAATAAAACTAATAATATATCGCATTATTAAGCAATTTGAAATATCTACCTTGCATTACTTGCATTCGTCTTGTTGTTCTCAACTTATCACAACGTTTCAGTCTTAGTGCTCTCCGGCCTTCATCAAGAAACGGACAGGGATTTTCGAACTATACATTTTATTTAATCTGCAATATAGAAAGTTTTCGTCCCACCGCCCATACCTAGCGATATCTCGTCTAGTTCTTATTTTTGTACTGCTCAGTTATTGCTCATCTTTTTTTCACTGGGTCCAGCTACTCCCTGTACGTTACCCGTATCGGCATACACTTAATTAAGTCCAGATGGCACAACGGTTGAAACGTTGTGATAGCAACAACAAAGATGGGGATAATAGTCTGCATGCAAATAATGTAACTCTCCATTCAATTAATTCAGACAGAAATTTACCGTATAGTCTTATATTATCTACTTTCGCAAAAATGGCACAGGGAAAGAAGATATGGGTTAAATAGCAGGACAGACTTGAGTCTCTAGCATTGGCTGGCTGCTTGTCTAGGAAAAAAGGCCTACACTGAATAATTCCAAACTGTGAAGACGGCAATGGCCATCCAGACGATGATTTTTACAAAGAATGCATAGAAATTTACAGATAAAGATGTTAAAAGAAAGACAGGCCATGATCGCTTACGTTCTGAAAATACAAGTCCAAAAAAGTGTCGAAAATTTTAAATCTATAAAAGCCTATGCTGTTAACCAGTATACCAAATCGAAAGTTGTTTATATTTGCAAGAGGTGGTTATAAACTCTTGAGATTGAGAAATTGACTACCATATTTTTGATAGAAAAATTATATGACAATTCCAAGTGTTATTCGTAAAGATTTTTTCCTATTTTAGTTTTGTTTAAATAAGAAAATTTTTAATAAGAAACTGGATATTAATAATAAATAATCCCTGTGCTATAAAACCCGCCGTTTCACAAACGTAAATAAGCGATATCTGTCCGATTTTATGGAGGCAAATCTGACAGGCTATTATGAAATATAGTGTAAACTTGTCATAAAAATAAGAGACACCAGATCCCTATAATGAAAAAAAAAGCGTTATCAGAGTTGTTAAACAATTATATATTATTTATAGTAATTCATCTTGAAGAATTCTCCAAAGTATGTAGAAAGCTCTGGTCGGCCGTTTCGTCCTATATGGAACTCGATCAGCAGTGAGCATCTACTGTCGAGAATCGAAACAAGACCGTTACGATACGACGCAAGCATCATGGCATTAGACCAACTGGCTTCGATGACAAAGAAGAGACTGACTAGACTCGATATAACGCAGCTACTCACTAACTTCCATGATGATACTCATCCAAGAATACGTAACCTAACGGATTGTGCCCCAAGAGCCACGTCTTCTGTCCCCAAGCAGCTCATTCCAGAGCATTAGAAGCTGGATCAAGCAAGGATGTACAGGCGATAGAATTTTTTTCGGGGGAGGGGAGTTGAATAATCATTGATAGTAATTTATCGAGTCCAGAAGAATCCTCAAGAGAATGCAGAAAACACTGGACGACCGTTTCGTCCTATTCTGAGTGACAATTCTTCTAGACTCGATGAATTACTATAATAAATGATTATTCAAATGCCCCAAAAATTCCTATCATATGTATATATATATATATATATATATATATACATGAAAGTCATTATTTTTAAGTATATAAAAGTTTATCTAAAACTAAACTGTTGACCAGTCGACCAAACTTCTATGTGCTGAAACATTCGAGGGGGTGCTTATAAATCCTTGGGGTGGAGAAAATGGCTGCCAAAATTATTGATTCGAAATTCTATGAGACAGTTCTAAGTTTTATTGGTAAAATCGATTTCTTTCCACTTTTAGTTTTGTTGTCTTGAAATATTTTCGATGAGAAACTGGAGATGAATTATAATGTCGTTGAAGAATGGATTGAAATCTCACCGTTCCACAAACGTAAAGGGGCGACAGGTGTCCAATTTTATGAAGACAAATAAGACAGGTTATTACAGAATTGATTCTAACAGATATGGATATGGGAAGAGATAAATGTGGATTTTATACTTATTGTAATAAATGTTAAAAAATGGAAGATTCATGTTTTGGGCCCGATCCTTTTAGCTGCCAGAGCGGAGTGAACGTCAGTTGCAGGGATCATATTACCATTACTGTAAGTTTATTTTCTCCAGCAAACTAACTTTCGTTAGACAATTTGGCACTCTACACCAATCGTAGATAAACTGAGGCCCGCGGGTTACATGCGGCTTGATTGGCTATCTGAATGGCACGCCTAACTTCATGACGTAAATAACATTTATTAAAATGTTATTTTATCTCCTTTTTTTCTCACTTGTTCACTCACACATTCTCACACACAGCCAAAACATAAACAATGATTAAATGCAATATTTCATGAATCTTGTAACTTTTTGTTAAAGGCATTTTAAACCATTGGCGATTTTCACTAAGGACTATTATACGTGTAAACATCTCTTTGCTTCAGAAACAAGCAATGTCAAAGATAATTATTTATTTCTGGGGAATAAATATACTTCTTTTACAAATATTCATGTACGCTCAAATGAATAAATTAAAAGCAAATCACACACAGCTGCGTGTGTTAATCACACCGTTATCAGTGTTGATATTATACAAAGACTTCATCTTTATTTCATCTATTTCTATGACAGAAGGTAATGCGCATGCTCTTTTGATGGAAAAATGGCTGCCGTATCTTTAATGAAAAATTAACTTTTTTAATAATGCGGCCAACCTTATTATGTTCTGTACCTCATGCGAACCACTGTTCGAAAAAGTTAACTATTCCTGTTCTATACAATGGTGACGTTGACACGATGCAATATTCACGTCTTGTTTGATTAATATCAATCGGTTTAAACCATTTGAATTTTAGACGCTTAGAGAGACTTTTTGATCTCTCTTTATTCAGATGCTGTTTAGATCAGTGTTTCTCAACCTTTTTTACTTCAGGGCACACTTGTAGAATGGCTAAAACTCGGAAGCGCACTTTAAATTTTATTTAGGAAAAAATTAATCATAAAATTTAAAAATAGTAAATAATAAAGAAGTCTCCTAAAATAAACATTTATTTTTAAGACATTGTATATTTAAGTATGCTTCTGTGAAAGCTGTGCTTAATGTGCTTTGGCAATTTTTTAAATGTTCGGCCTTTTATGTTATGCCTTGAAGAAGGGAAAGTATTATCCACTCCTTAAACTTTAAAGGATTTAGCATCAAGTTTAAAATATCAAATGACAAAGACTTGACTTGGACATGGAAGCCATGAGCTTAGTGTCTCTAGCTTTTTAAAATTAAAGATTTTTTTTAGATGTTTTTTGAAAAATTGCCTTTTCTTGTTCTGTATACTGGTGACGTTGACACGATGCAATATTCACGTCTTGTTTGATTGATATCATTCGGTTCAAACCATTTGAATTTGTTTAGACGCTAAGAGAGACTTTTTGACTTTTATTCAGACACTGTTTAGACCAGTGTTTCTCAGCCTTTTCTTTTTTTTACTTTAGAGCACACATGTAGAATGGCTAAAACTCTGGAGCTCACATTAAATTTTATTTAGGAAAAAAAATAATCATAAAATTTGAAAATAGGAAAAAAATAAAGTAGTCTCTTTAAATAAGCATTTATTTTTAAGACATTTCATTGTATATTTAAGTATGCGAATTCTGTGAAAACTGTGCTTCGGAAATTTATTAAATTGTTGAGGGATCCTCCCCTTTTTACACAAATGCACTCACCCAGTATATACACAAACTACTGTTACGTGAAGACCCGAGAGACAGAGCAACAGAGGGTGAAGGTAACAGACAGACAGAACAAACGTAGCGAGCAAGAGTCACCGTGAGCGAGCACGTAGACTCAGTAAGAAGTCATACAGCGATATTTCAATACCAAAGACTGTATATATATTTTGCTACTAACCCGCGTCCCTGGAAATACTAACCTGCATTACCAGTTTGTATTATTACGTTAATACATTATTTTCCTATATTCATGCTTGGCGTTTGTTATTTATTGTTACCGGATTTCATCCCGGAATCGACAACATAAATGTGCGGCTTTTTATGTTATGCCTTGAGGAAAGGAAAATATTATCCACTCCTTAAAGATTAAAGGATTTAGCATCAAGTTTAAAATATCAAATGACAAAGACTTGACTTAGATATGGAAGCGATGTGCTTGATGTCTCTAGATTTTTAAAAATAATGAGTTTTTGAATATAAAAATAATTAATAAATTACTCTCCTGTTAATCAATCCTGGCTCTCTTTCAGGGTACATTAGTGCGCCCGGGGGCACCGGCTGAGAAACGTTGATTTTGACCGTCTGAAAATGAAACTGACTTATTTCTTGGAATCAACGTGAAATTATTCACTCACTCTCTCTCTTTCTCTCTCTCTCTCTCTCCCACCCCCCATTCATGGCAGAATGGTCTAAAAGCCATATACTGTAATTTCCACAACATAAGGAATACATAGGTTCAAAATAAAGACTCTCGAAAAATACAGGCCGGTAGAAGGAAATTATACTGTTATATAAAACAGAAATGTCTCTTCAAACATATATGCTAATGAGATATAATGTCTGATTATGAAAACAAATCAATTAATTCCTTAAAATTACTTTCTTTAACCTTCGTATAAGAATAGAAAATTAGATATGAGCTTCGAAAGATCTTAATGAGAGATGTTCTTTCCTTCATAAGGGTAACAGTACCTACCGTTAGAACACACACACATACGCACACACACGCGCGCGCACACACATATATATACACGCACACACACATATTATATATATATATATATATATATAATATTTTAAATTGCTATGCAATTTTTTTTCTATTTTAGGTTTGATCCGCCTTTTGATTGGTTAATCAAGACATGCCCACAAATGTGTTTTTTTAATTTGGGAAATTGTTTTTGCCCACTCCTTTTTATTTATCAGATGAACAACCGAATAGTTTTCTGATTTCCCAAGTAAATCATTTTCATTATAAGTTATCAAACATCGCCTGATCAGGAACAATTTTAAAGTCCCGAAACATGGAAATTTTTGTGTAGCGATTTCAAATATTATAATAATATTTTGCTTTACGTTGTATTGAACACTTTTAAAAATAAAGGAAATGCTAAGAACTGTGGATTCTTAATCTGTTCTTTCTCTTTATTAATATATATATATATATATATATATATATATATATATATATATATATATATATATATATATATATATATATGTATGTATGTATGTATATGTATGTATGTATATATATGGTGTGTTTAGCAATTATTCATTCAAATATGTTTGATTAAAAAGAACCAACAATGTCTGTCTGATTATTTTTCTTCTATCACTCTAATTATTTAGTATTATGATTTAAATTGTAGAAAACTTGTCCGATTATTTTATTATAGGCACAACATTGTTTTTGGAAATGAGATGGTCGAAAGTATTTGAATAAAACAATAACATAATTTGAACTTCCAGCAGTTTATTCACAATTCAAGCACAGTACTAAATTATAGATTATATGAAAATTGGAAAAGTACAATATAAAATTTTTAATCAAACTTATTCATATATATATGTATGTATGTGTGCGCGCGCGTGTGTGTGTGTGTGTGTGTGTGTGTGTGTGTGTGTGTTCAGTTGTATGGATATTAGTTTGTAACCCCGGGTTTTACGCTTTTGCTTTCATCAGACAAACTGCTTCCTTTTTTAAATCTATTTATGCTTATTTGTGTTTGATTATTTGTGTGCGTAGGAGGGGAAATTTTCTTCTGTGTTTGTTTGGGATGACACACTCGCATACATAGACGCACAAACTAATATCCATACAGAGGAATATATTATCTGTATCACAGATATTGAGCACTTTCCACTAAGTACCGCACACACACACGCACACACACATACACACACACGTATATATATATATATATATATATATATATATATATATATATATATATAGTAGGGTTGCTGTATACAGAATAAATTACAATAACCAACAAATACTATTCTTAAAAGAGTGCTCAATACAGAGTAGAGCAAATATAATTATTTATTCGAAAATTAAAAATAAATTATAGATATGTTATAAAATCACTACAAAATAACCATTTTGTTTCAACACCTCTGTTGTCTTATCAAATGATGATGTTGAATATATAATAAAGGGTTTTAAAAAGTTCAAATCAATAATATATATATATATATATATATATATATATATATATATATATATATATATATATATGCGTGTGTTGCGGGTGCGTGTGTGCGTGTGTGTGTGTGTTAAATTTTAAATTTTAAATCACTAGTTCCGACACGAATACAGTCCACCGTCTGGGTTGAATATGTCTGCCGTACTCAGCGTCGGTGGAAATAGACGATATCCATGAGTTAATTTTGGATTTCTCTGTTGTGCAATATATATATATATATATATATATATATATATATATATATATATATATATATATATATATAATATATATGGATGGATATAAATCCGACAGTGTAAAAAAAAATACAGAAAAAAGCTTGAATTCTGAATATGCATTGAAAATGTTAAAAAATAAAGTCGACGTCGGACGTTTCGGTCTATTTAAGACCATCTTCATGGACATTTTCATTTAAACATAATTAACATTATAACTTCCAATTTAACACAAAAACGATGGAAATTCCATTCTTTGTTTATTTTCAGTAGACAGTATGTTGTTTCCGACGTATTCGAGATTATTTTTAAATTAAAAATGCAAAGAATTTAAATTTTATTTTTCTGTTTTTTACGAACTGTTCTTATTTTATAAAGTTTTTAAAATATTTTTGATTTGCAAAAACGATGGAACAGTTCTAAAAAACAGTTCGTTGAAAACCTATAAGAACCAATCACTTTGCGTATTCCAACATCAACGGAAGAATCTATTGATCAAGTTGGAATTTTATCGAACTGTTTTTTAGAACTGTTCCATCGTTTTTAAAATCATTTTTGATATTGTAACGGAAGGACTTTTCAAGCTTGTTGAAGATATAAGAACCAATTGATCATACGTATTCCAACATCAACGGAAGAGATTTTAACAACTGTTTATAAAAAATTTTAAATCGACTTTTGATATTTTAATTTTTGGAAATCATCTTCGAATACGTCTTTAACAACATCGCCCACGTGATAAAATACGTGATCATATTTTAAACAGAACGCTGATCTGTATTAGTTGGGCGTCCATTTTTGTGTTAAATTGTTATAAGTTATAATGTTAATTATGTTTAAATGAAAATGTCCATGAAGATGGTCTTAAATAGACCGAAACGTCCGACGTCGACTTTATTTTAACATTAATAATGCATATTCAGAATTTTGTTTTTTTTCTGTATTTTTCTTTCATATATATATATATATATATATATGCTCTGTTATAATAAATACATTGATCTCTTTGTGTGTGTATATATATATATATATATATATATATATATATATATATATTAAAAAAAAGAGAAGAGAGGTGCCGCAAACGTTTTTGGTTGTAATGTAGATTTATTTAGAAAAAATATTATGCTTTGTTTTACATAATTTTACGACACGTGTTTCTGGTCTCGAAAATAATCGTCTAGCATACAAGTTCAAAGTTCAAAGAAAAAACAAACGATACGAAGCGTTTTACGATCCGCTTAGGTGAAACCTTGGTAGGTTTGTCTGTCTGTCTGTCTGTCTGTCTGTCTCTCTCTCTCTCTCTCTCTCTCTCTCTCTCTCTCTATATATATATATATATATATATATATATATATATATATATAGATAGATAGATATAGATAGATAGATAGATGTTGTTTTAGTCTCTTTAATTCTTTTGTCATCTTCTTATATTGTAATATTCACGGTGTTGGGTAATGACAAAGTTTTACTTAGTGGGACACAATATTAAAAACGATAAAAAGCCGAGACACAAATGTTTGTTATGCCAGCCTTTAAGTAGAACGTGCCTAGCAAAATAAGAAGCATTCAAAATCTTGTCCTTTTGCCTGCACTCGAACACCATCCTTTGCTACTGAAGGGATATATGTAATTAGTGAGCTAGGGTTAGTATCTGTCATCTCCATTCTCTGAAGATCATCTTTTTAGGCATTTTATCATATAATCTGAAATGGAAAGTGTAAACTTCTTGGACTCATAATGAGAAAAGAGGGCTTGGCTAATTAGGCACTCACAATACATACCGAAGGAAAAAGGAACAGAGGCAGACACCGTGCTAACCTGACGTGAATGTGTGAATGGATGGTTGAAATTAGGGTAGGGGGCTTGGAAAATGGACAAACGTTGCTAACAGCTACAAGAGATAGGGGGTAGTGGAGAGCTATGATCGACCACTTCTTAAAGGAACATGGGATATATTAGGTTGGTGCAAAAATAATGACGTAATAATGTCGTTTTTTGACGTATTTTTTAGCGTCAAAAAACGACATTATTACGTCATTATCTTCGCACCAACCTAATCGTAGAAGAATTCTCTTCCAGATGCTTCGGCGTTAGCTCATGTTTAGCAAGGTTAGTCTGGGTAGTGGGTTCGATCCTTACTGTGTATATTCTACAAAATCTTAACATTAAAAAACCAACGTCCTGTTTATCATTGTATTTTTATCTTTTTTTTCTTTTCTGTTTTTCTTTTTCCATCCTTTTATCTCTCGCCATATCTGCACACACACGCATGCGCGCACACACACACGCCACACAGACAGACACCAAACACTTTCTCTCTCTCATTCTTTCTCTCTCTTCACCCTTTATTCTTTTTTCTTTTCGATCTCTACACTTTTCTCAATCTCTCTCTTTGTCTCCCTCCCTCCCTCTCTCTCTCTCTCTCTTAACGTTTCTATTATTTCAACTATTTCAACACATCCCGCCATATCTGCACACATACACACATACACGCACACACACGCGCCACACAGACAGACCGACACCAAACACATTCTCCCTCTCATTCTTTCTCTCTCTTCACCCTTTATTCTTTTTTCTTTTCGATCTCTACACTTTTCTCAATCTTTCTCTCTCTCTCTCTCTCTCTCTCTCTCTCTCTCTCTCTCTCTTTCGATCTCTCTCTTTCTCTCTCTTAATGTTTCTATTATTTCAACTATTTCAACACAGTTTATTGCGTAGACGCCATTTTCCCCTCCGTCAATGTTTGAACGAAGTATCCAGATGTTGTATAAACACACGTCATTACACCGACGTAAACTTGTCAGAAGAAGCCGCCCCATTGGCAAAGCACAAGAAATATATTGAGAGCCACAACTCCGACTGTAAACTTGTGCCATTTTAACTCGGTACGGGACACCTGGTAATGACTATTCCCTCTCAACAATGACTGCAATAATATACAAGCAAAGTGATTTTAGTCTAATACACAGATACACAGTCTTCTTTTTTACATAATAATAAAGAAATCTTCGAAGTGCCTCACACTTTAACGCTTGTGCAGCCGGTCAACTGTAGTGAATTGTTTATTCTATTTGATATTCGCCATCATCAGTTTCCATTTTCAACGTCTTTTATTTATTAACAACATAACAACTGAGCCAATACGTCTCTCCCATCAAAGAAAATAAATATCCTGAATCATATTCAAATTCTTCGGAATTCTCTATATGATATGAAGAGAAGCAGTAACAAAATTTAAGTAACAATTTAACCAAACATTTTGTTAATGAAAATCTGCATTTTCTATTTCAAAATCAGTAGATCTAACAACACAGATCGTTTTTCTTATTTAAAAAATAGACCACCTGAAAGGATGTCTCGTTCATATTTAGTAATGCTCAGTTATTGCACTTCCTGTTTCTGCAGAGTCTAAGTCAGTAATATCCGGTCCAGGGGATGACACTCACAATTGTTATGTAACCAAATTCAACAAATAACTCCTTTATCCACAGGAAAATAGGCTAGCTGATGAAACGAGAAAAATGTATCCCCGTAGATTAAACAAAGGTTTAATTGCAAATTTCTTTGAAGGTTACTTGGCTAATCAAAAACCTAATAAAAACTGGTGATCAAAACGATAGAAACGACAAAGATGATGACAATTGTGAAAAAAATGTAAAAAAATGATAACTTCTAATCCCAGAAATTTGGACAGACATTCTAATCCCAGAAATTTAGACAGACATTCTAATCTCAGAAATTTAGAAACATTCTAATCCCAGACATCCATTTCTAATCCCAGAAATTCAGAAATTCAGACAGACATTCTAATCCCAGAAATTCAGACAGTCATTCTAATCCCAGAAATTCAGACAAATATTCTAATCCCAGAAATTCAGACAGTCATTCTAATCCCAGAAATTCAGACAAATATTCTAATCCCAGAAATTCAGACAGACATTCTAATCCCAGAAATATAGACATCCATTCTAACCCCAGAAATTCAGACAAACATTCTAATCCCAGAAATTCAGACAGACATTCTAATCCCAGAAATTCAGACATTCTAATCCCAGAAATTCAAACATTCTGATCCCAGAAATTCAGACACTCTAATTCCATAAATTCAAACAAACATTCTAATCCCAGAAATTCAGACAGATATTAGACAAATGTACTTTTGAAATGGAATAATGTTTTATTATTAATCAGACACATATAAATATTTTTATTTTTATTTTTATTTATTTATTTATTTATTTTTTTGCTTTTACCACTTGAATATATTTTTAAAGAGACACTTGAAACTTTCTCCGATTTAAAATTTTCAGCCTTAAAAATATTTCACAGAAAATGTTTTTTGGATTTAAAGTGGAGCCGTAAAACTATTTGTTACTGATAGAATAATTTTTTGCAGACTTACATTCAAGGTTAGCATGAAAAAATATCATATATTCAAACTAAAAAATAAAAAATAAAAAATTCAAAAATTTACTTTTTTATACAAACTATGTGACATTTGAAACAATATGATTGCCACACACGACATTAAATGTTTACATCATTTTTGACGTGATGAATCTTATTTCCAAAGAGGCTCTTAAAAATTATCCAACTGTGATTCAAGTTGTTAAATATTAAAAAAACAAACAAATGGTTAATGTTTTTTACAAAGCGTTATAATTTTACATTTATGACTTGCAAGTGTTTTACTATACGAGGTCTATTGGAGAATGAGCTAGCCATTTTAAATTAACCCTGCGTTAGTCAACTCAGATATCCGGAAATGAATAGTCCCTTGGCAGCTGCCTCTCACAACAACTGAGCTACAAGTTGTAGCAGGTTTATGCTGGGGTTTTTTGTGGTGTTTTTTGTTTTTTGTTTTTTGGGGTTTTTTTGTTGTTTTTGGGGGGTTTTTTTGTTGTTTTTTGTAGAATTTTTTAACGGTGTAGTGCTGTTGTAAAAAGTTAATGATTTGTTTTTTTTTTTAATATTTAATAATACACAGATTTCTTATAGTTAATAACGTAGTACTCTACTGAAAAGGCTCAACAACAGAATCAGTGAACCAGTATCCATAAACAATATTTTGGGGTCAAAATGATTTAGGAGAGAATATTTCAGCCCTTCATTCATGCAAATGAGGAGAAAATTCCGAATAAGAGGCTGAACCGGGATTTAAGTTAACTAGCTTAAAATCTGTTTTGCAAACATTTTTTATTAAACCTGCGTTAGTCAACTCGGATTTCGGAAAAATGATACTCACCTGACAGTTGCTTCCCCGGCCAACTGAACTACAACTGCACCACACCGTATGCTACATACCCTTACTGAGTCAAGAGATTAGTGGGAGAGGAGCAGTGAAACAAGTTGCCTAATTACGATTTACAGTAGTTACATTGTTCGAACTGTTGTCCTTATCTTTATTTCTCATATTCACATTTCAGCCGTTGTACGCTCCAATCTTCTTCAGGTGATTGGGCTTTCAAACCGAACCCTTTATTTCGTCCACCGGGGTAGATTGTTCTAGTTCCACGTGCCATGCCACTTACGGGTGTCTCAGTTATTTCCCTTTAATTTAACTCTCCGTGTTTTGGTTCACCTCTGCTGTAGCCTGGTATTGAACTCAGAAATTTTGCTGTCTAGACAGTGGACATAACGAACGCTTTTATCCACTGGGCCATGTGTCTTCAAGATCCAGTGACTAAACCAAAGGGTTGTGAGTTCAATCTCAGGCTACAGCAATGGTGTACCAAAACTTGGAGAGTTGAATTAAAGGGACATAACTGAGACATCTGGAAGAGGCATGGCTCGCTGGAATTTAGACATGGAAGAAGAGGACAACAACTCGAACAATGTAAATATTTACAATACTTCATCTCAGAAAAATAGACAGATAGGAATTTCGAGTACTGGGGGTAACAAACCACTCCATGTGATTGACGCAGGATTAATGAATGAAGCTTACATCAGTTACATTAGTCGACTTGAAACTCTTCTCCGTTCCAATTTTCATAACAGTCTGTAAAATCCTCTTTCAGAATCACCATTAGTTGACACGCAGTATCAGATTTAATCTCGTTTGTGCCATCTCAGCGATGATTTTCTAATTGCGAATACCTGGAAGTTGCAAGGATCCTAATCTAGTTTGTACAGATACTCCAAAAGACATAAGCGATGCGACGTTTCATCGGAAACGATTCATGAGGCGTCATTGTGAACGCAACGATCAGAGTGTACACTTCAATGGCGACTAAAATCCGACTGAGTATCTTCAGGAAAGACTATCTGCTCACGCATGCGCAACAAGCTAACAGCAATGTTTTACATTCGCGCAAACTTTTCTCCATATATTCAAATTGTCTGAATGATATCCTAATATCAACAGGCGCTCAGTAGAGAATCTTTATAAAAGTTTTTTTTCCGAAATATGTTAAAGGAAAACATGGCTATCAAATACAAATAGCTGATCATGTGGAATAATAAGCTTTCCTTAATTAGAACATTGGCCAATAAGACTTATAACTAGTATTTTTGAAATTCACTAAATGATAATTCTAATTTTATCAGTTCCATATATTGGAAAGAATTTTAGGAATATATCTACAATCAATTCGATATTTTTTTCCTTTGATGTATTTAGAATTTATATGCCAATACAATCAGGGTAACTGGCTGTTCAAGTTGTCACGAAATTTCTTTGCTGTAGAGACATTTAAAATTTTGGAAAATAAAGGTGCAAAATGGGCGACAGGATATTTTGTTCGAGAAAACACAGAAGTTGCTTAAATGCAAATAGTTAATCATGTGGATATAAGTGTTTTGTCTTTCGAAATATTAAGGAAAATGGAGTTATTTAAGTACAAGTAGCTGGTCATGTCGAATAAGAATTCTTTGTCCTTGGAAACAGGTTAAGGAAAAGTGAATTATCTAAATGTGAATAGCTGATTATGTAGAATAAGGGGTTTTGTTCGTGGACACAATATAAGTAATTTGGAAGTTATTTAAATGCAAATAGCTGATCCTGTGAAATTAGATATGTTGTCTATTGAACTATGTTAAGGAAAAAAAAGTTAGTTAAATACAAATAGTTGATCATCTGGAATAAAAGTTTTTTTTTTCGAAATACGTTAAGGAAAAACATTTTATCAAATATATAATAGCTGATCATGTGGAATAAGAAGTTTTCCTTAATTAGAACATTAGCCAATATGATTTATAACTTCGAGAAATTTGAAATTCACTAAATGATAATTCTAATTTTACCAAACGAAATGTGACGTCATAATAAAACATGAAAGGCTTTAAAGGAACAGATTCCATAACAAAATAAAAGACTCTTTAAGTAATAGTTACTGTGTGTTTCAAACAAATTTTCTTTTTGCCTTTGCCAGGATAACCTAAGCTTACTTGCATCGTTACATATGTGACATTGGTCACGTGTTCAATACTAAACACTGGTCCTAAGACCGACGTCTTCCACCTCATGGAGTGTTCTCACATCGTCATTCCCCAGTAATCAGCATTAGCTTTCATTCTATTAATCTTTCTTCTGTTAAGCTTATTGG